>JARYGA010054852.1:0-32607 GCA_030545235.1 Helianthus tuberosus | reverse complement strand
TACCTCTTGGGGGCCACGAAACCTTCACGCTTTCAAGCAACATACTGTGTATTTGCTTAGAGGGCATTGCTCGTTGGAGGCGACGGAAGCCTCATGGGCGTTGGTGCATTTTGGTGGTTGACTTGTGATTGTTTTCAAAGAAACTTCATGCCGTTTGCCCTTATCCGCCGACCTATGGTTTTGAGGTTTTGTGGGAAAAAAAGCCCATACTGCCTATGTGGTAGACACGGGGCAAGATTTGCCTTATTGCCTACCACACTGGTAGTCTTAATGACAGAAGTCACAAATGGTTAAAAGAGCTAGATTTGCCTTATTGCCTACCACACTGGTAGTCTTAATGATAGAAGTCACAAATGGTTAAAAGAACGGAAAAGAATCAAACCTTAACCTTTATGGTTGGTTTAAATCATTTTCTTCGTGTTTATAAACACAAATAACTTTTATATATTTAATTATATAATTCATAATTCCATACTCAAAAAGGCCATAATTTTGTTTTCTGTAATTTTAATATGATATTACTAATTTTTTTAAACTAAATATAACGTTTTTTAGTTGTTTGATTATAACACTGTGTCTAAACTAGTTACAATTGTCCGTCTACAAAAATATGTTTAAATCAATTACAATAGTTTGTTTCAAAGTAGTTACAATAGTGCGTTTAATATGACTGGTATTGTACATTAGCAAATTGTGCAATTATAGTGGTGCGTCAAAACTAAAGACGGGTCTAGAAATACAATTTACTAAAGATGTGGCTAAAATAAATTTTTATTCTAATAAACGCTTATACTCTTACCATAAAATATACCTTTCGTGTCATTTACAATTCATATACTTCAAATGGAATAATCGGTTATTACTCGAAACAGCCTCTTTGTAAAAGTATAATGCTAAACACATCTAGTGGCTTGAATTTTGCTTAATTTACAATCATCTTAAATTGCAATCTTAATCACATTTAACAAATATATTAAGATTTTCTCTTAAAAATATTTAAAGGAATAAACGAGAGAACATGGAAGGAAGTTCACACGTTATTGCCTACATATTATCGCTGTTTGCTTACTTTTTGAAAAAGATATATAATTTTGGTGCCTTGGTCAATTGAGGATATTCCTAAAAGTAGGGTGTGATATGGTTGGTGACCAAGTAACATAATACATCATGCTTTCACCACACAAGAAAAGAAAGGTTAGTTTTAATGATAAAAAGCGAGAGACTTATCTATGTAACTTTAGTTTTAGGTGCAATCTTATTAAAAGTGATTGTATTTATGAAATATATTTGATGTTAAGTTATTAACATTTTTTACAGCAAATTTCTTTTAAGAGTAAATTACAAAACTCGTCCTTTATGTATATATGTTATTGCAAATTATATCATTTGTCTTCAATAATTACATTAATCATACCTAAATGTTTACAAATCCTAACATGTTATATCATTTACCTCAAACCCAGTTAATTTTCTAAGTTAATTGTAGTCACGTGAGCCCCACGTGAGGGCACTAATGTCTTTTAACCTACCCATCTCTTCCCCCCTCTTAAAACCTACCCATCTCTTTCCCCCCTTTTAAAACCTCTTTCTAACAGTTCATTGACTCGATCTTTAAGGTTGCTGAAGATGATAACGAAAGGTTCTTAAGAAAGTCCATAGATCGTGTTGATAAGTAAGCATTCGTTCGATCTCTATAATCATTGTTTAATTGTATGAGAAAAAAAGCATATCTATGACAGTAGAGTAACTAGACAAAATTTGAAGCTTATTTACAGTATTCTCATGATTCGTTTTTGGCCCACTAGAGAGAGAGGCGACCAGAGAATAGAGAGATACAAGAAGAAAGAGAGAGAATCAAAGTGACTGAGAGAGCGAGAGCGCGTGAACGAAAGGGGATTCGGCCATGGCCTGCGGCTGGCCACCCTTTTTCGGTGACCATCTCTGTCTTTTGCTCCCCTGTTCCAGCGACGATGGGTCTGGTTGATACCAGAGGTTAACGATGATGGACTCAATCGAAGCAGACGATGATGTTGGCGACGTTACCGGTTGTACCCAGGGTTCCAGGAGAACTCTGATGAGTCAGATTTGTTGTGCGTATCCCGTTTTGATGTAGCTTGGCAAACACCGAATTACTGACATTGTCGTAAGTTCCCACCTTATTGCTTCAATTTTTTGACAACTTATGAAGGATTACGGTGGTTTAGCTCTTGAGCTAGTGGTTGGTGATGTTGGGTTTTTGTTGGACGACGAGTGGAGCGGCTAGAGGTTGGTGATGGTGAGACAACTTATGGGTTTTTGCAACTGTAACTAGTTAGGGTTATTTGGGGTTTTTAAAGGGGGAAAGAGATGTGTATGTTAAAAGACATTAATGCCCTCACGTGGGCCCCACGTGACTACACTTAACTGAGAAAATTAACTGGGTTTGGGGTAAAGGATATAACATGTTAGGATTTGTAAACATTAGGTATGATTAATGTAATTATTGAAGACAAAGGACATGATTTGCAATAACATACATACATAAAGGACGAGTTTTGTAATTTCTTTTAATTTATGTCGTCTGTGAGACTTGAACCCAAAACTTTCCCCTCTTAAACCAAGATGCTTACAGACTCTGTCTTTGCCAATTGACTGCCACCTCACTTGTTATTAACATTTTTCTTAGCTGCTACAAAATATTTTGAGGCAAACATAAATTACTTATATAAAAAAAACAATTATTAGAGCATTCACATCCCTTTCATCATATATTATGAGAGTGTTCTTTATATTATAAAAAGTGGTTATAAGTGATTGTGAGTGAAGAAGAGATAAAGTGTTACTATTCATCTTTTTATATTTGAAAGGACACTGTTTACACTCTCTAACTTTTTTAATATAGAGTTAATTACATAGTTAGTCTTTGTGGTTTACACAAAGTAACAATATAAGGTACTAATAGTTTAAAATCACATCCTGAGGTACTAACTTTCTATTTTTTAACATGTGAGAGTATTAATTACATAGTTAGTCCTTGTGGTTTACATAAACTAACAATCTAAGGGGCTGTTTGGTAGCATCTGAATGACATTAAGAGGCTACCTCTTAATGAAATCATTTAAGAGTTTAACAAAGATAATGTAGAAGAATGTGACATGTGATGGTTTACCATTCAGATGTTACCTCTTATCCAGTCAGACATAAGGTTACCTCTTATTCATTCAGACATAAGGGCCACAAATGATTTCATTAAGAGGCAGCCTCTGAATGGATTAAGAGGCTACCAAACAGGGCCTAAGGTACTAATAGTTAACATAGAACTAACATTAATACCCTCACATGTTAAAAAATGGAAAATTAGTACCTCAGGATGTGATTTTAAATTATTAGTACCTTAGATTATTACTTTGTGTAAACGACAGGGACTAACTATGTAATTAACTCTTTAATATATTTTGAAAATAAATGTGAGTGGAGGAGAGATAGAAAGTAATAACACCGGTATAAAAAATTTATTTAATTGAAATGAAAGAAAAGATGTCGAGATTTTTAGGTGCAGTCTACGGACCACATCTATAAAAGAAAAGGTGGACCAAACTTCTACAGTCTACAAGAAGAATGTTGTTTGTTTTTTTAACGTACGTAGACTTCTAAAATAAAATGTTGGCGGTGTATGGTGGTGGTGGACAGTGTTGGTAGGTGGTGGACGTGGACGGTGTTGGTAGTGGACGTGGACGGTGGGTGATGGTGGTGGTTGGTAATGTTTAACCCTCTGCAGACCTTAGAGGATCTTAGAAGTGGATGGACCAAGTCTATACCAAGAAGAGCTCGCATAGACGTCTTTTAATGAAATGTCTTTGAAAAAACAAACAGTCTGCAGATGGCAATGTCTGTGCATGGTCTGCGCAGCGCAGACAGAAGAGCCTGCGCAGGTCTTTTTTATAAAAATAATTACCACCACCATAGTGTGATATAGGGTAAAAGATGGTGGAAGGGATGTGAATGTTGTAAAAGGAGCAGATGCACGAAACTATTTTAAAAAAAGATTCTATACTATATATAATTAGGGGTGTTCAAAATTATCCGTATCCAAAAATCCGATCGAAATATCTAATATCCAAATCCGAAATATCCGAAAATTCGGATATCCGAATTTTCGGATTAGGATAGCGATTTTAAAAATTTTCGGATATTTAATATCCGAAATATTCGAAAATTTAATTGTTATTTTTTCGGATATACGAATATCCGAATATATTCGAAGTATCCGAATATCCGAAAAATACCCGAAATATCCGAAAAATATCCGAAACTATCCGAAAAATATCCAAAAACTTGTATTCAGATATTCGAAATATCCCGTTCCGAATATCAAAAAATAATAAAAATTAAAAATTAAGTAAAAATTGGATATTCAGATATCCGATTCACTATCCGATCGGATATCCGAAATTTCAGATACGGATTCGGATAGTGAAATTTGGTATCCGAAAATTTCAGATATCCGTATTTTGAATATTCGATTTTGAACATCCCTATATATAATGCATGAGGGATGGTATTTTAAGATACCTATATGTTAAGAAACTGTTTTTAGCTTAATGCATAAAGTGCCCATGGCTTTATAGCCTAGTGGTATCTTGTGGGTGAGATAAGGTTTTGTGACCAATAGGTCCTCGGTTCGATTCTCATATTTATTGTGTTTTCTACTGAATTAGTGTATAGACATTATGCCTATTGGAGGTGGATATGATCGAGTGGTTCCACTGGTTGCACGATGATACTCAGTGGTCCGTCAATGATCCAAATTTACCATTCAAAAAAAGATTAATGCATAAAGTACAACCCTAAAAGAGAGTAAACTTGTCTTTTAAAAATTATTTACATTTAAATCCTCCATTTTTGTTACCTTTTAATCCCCATCTTTAACCAAATTCCAATAATTAATTATTAGTTACACTTTATACCTTTATGAAAAATTAATTACCCCCACAATTTTTAAACGATCATTTAATTTTCTTTAATTTGAGTATCTAGTATTGCTATAGTTTTTTAATTAAAAGAATTGATATGTTACGTGATTAACAGTGTCTAAGGTTGATCAATAACTCGAGTGTTAACTGAAAGCGAGCCGAAATAGACAAAATCGAATCGAAATCAACCATAAACTGTATTAACTGATAACCAATAAATCTAAAACCGAATTAACCAAAAAAACGGTTATCGGTTTTTTTGGTACCTGCATTTAAACAAAATTAGTCGAAGCTAACTATGCATAAGTTCATATACTTCTAATTTTTGTACATCAGTTCATGTATTTCATATTTTATACCTTTATTTCATTTATTTATACATCCATTTAATGTATTTAAACCTCATTTTCATGTATTTATAAGCAAAAGTTTTAGTCAAAGTTTGATTTTGGCTATTAACCGAAATTAAACGAACCGAACCAGATATCGTTAATCTAACTGAATAAACCAAACTGATTTAACGAAAACCGGTTAATAAAATAGGCTAATCGATATCTTCGATTTTGGCTTCGATTAAGGTTAATAGTCGAATTGACCGAACCATACACAACCTGTCACCCTGACAGTGTTTGTGTTTCCTATTGCATCGCGCGAGCACCATTGTAGTATATAAAAATACATGATGGTTAAAAAAATGTTTTTTTAAGTAATGTTTTGAAAACTCAAATCGGATTGGTAACTAAACAAACCAACTATTGATTCGTGTGTCAGATCAGTTGAACCTAACGAAAGAACCGAATGTTTTAAAGTAATCTAGAAAAATATCAAATATTACATAGTGTGAGGTTCATCAAGAAGTCTCAAAAAAATAGGAAACTAATGAATCATACATTTAACATGTTAAATATATATTATAAAAAATTAAACTACATGTAAAAAATAATTCTTTCAAAATTTCTTTTTGTAGCTTTTGCATATATGTGTAGAAGGCATTCCAATAAGAAAAACATTTTTTTTAATTTTTTTACCTTTTTTAATTGTATTTTAAGATTTTTTTAGTTTTAATTTTTTTTACTAAAAAGACTTCTACATGTATGTCATTATATGCAAAAGCTTCAAAAATAATTTTAAATTAACTAATTTTTTACATATTAAATGAATAGTTCCCTCAATTTTCACTTTTTTTAGGTTCCATTGAACCCACCCTATGTTACATAAATATTATAATAGTATTTTGTTTATATTCATATAAATATATATTTTTAAAATAAAATGAAACGAATAATGAAGGACTTTTTAAGAAAGTGTATTTAACATCTTCGATTAGTTGACGAATACATTGAATATTAATTTGTGTATGAGAGATCCAACATCCAAGTTGCTCGGTCCAGTTTTTTATAAACATTGGTTTAGAGATGAAATCCCTATTAAAAATTAAAAATAAGACTTTAAAAAGATTAAAAAGCGAGAGAATGAAAGTTTCAACTCCAAGGCTAGTGGCCGACATGTGCGTGTTAGGTAAACTTAAGGTCCACGACAATCGGGGGAATAGTTTGGGTGATAATTAATAGAGTAAACTGCCATTTTGGTCCCTGTGGTTTGGACACTTTTGCCATTTTAGTCCAAATCTCAAACTTTTTAAATCTGGGTCTCTGTGGTTTCACTTTTATTGCTATTTTAGTCCAAAATTAAGAGTAAACTGCCATTTTGGTCCCTGTGGTTTCACTTTTATTGCCATTTTAGTCCAAATCTCAAAC
Organism: Helianthus tuberosus; assembly: GCA_030545235.1. Taxonomy (NCBI): domain Eukaryota; kingdom Viridiplantae; phylum Streptophyta; class Magnoliopsida; order Asterales; family Asteraceae; genus Helianthus; species Helianthus tuberosus. Next base: position 25,898 of record JARYGA010054852.1, on the reverse strand, counting down.
TTTTTGGAACAGTAAAAAAAGGGGGGATTTTGAATTTTGGACTAAAATGGCAATAAAAATGAAACCACAGGGACCCAGATTTAAAAAGTTTGAGATTTGGACTAAAATAGCAAAAATGCCCAGACCACAGGGACCAAAATGGCAGTTTACTCTAATTAATACGATGCTTACCACTATATATATTTTTTTAAAAGTTTTCTAAAAAAAATTCAGAATCTTTTACCAAAATCTCTTTGAGTTTTTTTTTTTTTTTTTTTTTAAGGAAAACTTCATTAACAACACCGAACCCGAAAACCGGGACGGCCGAACAAAACAAAACTTACATATTCACAAATTTACACCAATCTCTCCAATCGAAATTTACCTTTCTTAGCTCTATACTTAAACCAAAAGAAAGAAACTATCACAACTTCACTAAACACCTCTTCGACACTACTTCTTTTGCCGTTAAACCTCAAATTGTTCCTAGCCTTCCATAAGATCCAACACGTTGTGATAACGATACCATGAATAGCACTCCTTTCCGCCATCCTCCTAACCCCTACCTTGTGAAATTCTATAAGATCTCTGAAAGAAAAAATAAAGAACTTTGGAATTTTGCACCAAAAGCTAATCTTCTCCCAAACGCCCATAGCTAACAGACAAGCAAAGAAGATGTGAGCTACAGAGTCCAGGTCTTCATTACAAAACTTACAACCGTCGTCGATCACTTCCATACCTCTATTTTCAAGCGCCTCAACCGTGGGGATTCGATTCATGTCGGCTCGCCAAGCTAAAATATTGCATTTTTTGGAACCCATTTGCTCCACTCCATCACGAAACGACTGCTGAAATCACGGCTCGACACGATGAGTTGTTTAACCGCTGCCACCGAAAAGCCCCTTGATCCGTTTCCCAGCCACTCCCACTTATCCGAATCATCCGATAAGTGGACTGACTCCAACACCGATGTAAGGACTTTCAAAATTGTCCTAAAAATACCCGTAAGTATAAACCTAGACCCCTGAAACCATACTGTGCATGAAAAACCAAGAAAATCAGAAATATGGTCTTCTCGCGGGCCGCGTAAACCTTAAGGGAAGTTTACGCGGGCTGTGTCAACTTAAAATTTGACCGGATAAGTATCCGGGCCACGTATAACCCACCTGGCAACCCTAACCCATGACCCATCAACCCTACGCATAGAGTAGGCGGCTAGGCGGGCTGCATAAGGGTGAGCCCATGGCTCACGCGGGCCGCGACAACCTCATATTTTACCTATAAATAGCCTAGCTCAGGAGCAGTCTGTTGGTGTCGAAAACAAAGTTCAAAAACGAATTCTCATTACTCTGAAGTCGAATTTTCAATTTAATTAGCGAGGCGCTGCTCCGATACCGGGTATTAACTCGATCGCTGCTACGATTCAATGTCCGATCGATTAAACTATCCAATGGATGTTTAAGTGCTGCCCACATTAGGGTTTATGCTTTGTCATTCGTCGTAAATTCGATGGATGTTTAAGCGTCGCACTTTGTCATTCGCTGTGAAGGTTTAATCTCGTGAGTTATCGTAAATGCTGTATTAGTTACTAACCGAGTTCGTGTGCATGTTATTAAATTTAGGTTAAAAAGGCTAATCAGTAGGCTAAGCTCTGTCCACATAAATCTGCAATGTGAGTTATTCTCTTTTTATCAAATTTAATTTCAAATTCATGTTTACTTTCAAAGTTATAAGTACAGGGATTAAGTCTTTGTAGTCACCAAATTACAGCCGGTATGTGGGGTTTGTATACAATACTTGATAACCGTCACCATTGGACAACGAGTTAGCCAAGGGGTGATATGACCATAGTCACAGACACCATTGGACAATGAGGTTACCAATGGATGGTCGAGTGACAAATACCGTGGGTAGTTGGTTGATATCTGGAAACATTGTAATGCTCTTACTACTGTAAATTATAACAAACGCGTCGTTTTAATAAAAAGAATTATTCACCAGTATTTCCCGCTGACAAAACCTTTTTCAAACATGTTTCAGGTGATCTGTTGTGATCCAGGAAAAGTGCCGCGAAGCACTACAAGCTTAAGGAAGTGGCTCAATATAAAAATAAAGAAACATGTTTTGTAAATAAAGATTTCTCAGTGAAATCATACGGTTGTAAACTACCGGGGTTTATCCCGAACTGTGAAATAAAATAATCGGGAAATTTTCAGTTTTAAAAAGATCCTGTTAAAATCTTCCGCTGTTAACTCAATTAAATAAATACCACGGGATTTTCTGACCCGCGGCTCCTGAAACGGGTCAAACCGGGTCGGGGGCCGTGACAGAAAAAGGTGGTATCAGAGCCACTGATTTAAGCCAATTAAGTATTTAGAAAATACTTAATTTTACTAAATTGCTATTCTGTGATTATATGTTTTATTATTTGAATATTTGTGTACAGTATGGGTAAGCAAAGACTTTCAGATATCTACTATAAATTAGATATTACACCAAAAGAAAAAGGATCATCATCCTCAAATCTCTCTGCAATTACTGATGAAGGAATATTTGTTCGAAAGGCACAATATGAGGAACCACTTTCTCCTAATAAAAGAAGTTTGATTATTAGGAAAAGTCAGGAGAAAATAAAGAAATCACAACCAAAAGAGAAGAGAATTAATCAGAAAACCCAAGAACTAGGCAGTAACCCACAATGGGAAGACAAGTTAGATGAAAAATGGGCAGATCTCCATATGCTAGCCACTGTAGCAATAAATGCAAATCTTTAAATACTCTGACTCAAGTTTTAGCACCCTTATCACCTACAAGCCAGAAACCTTATCCAGTAAATAAATAAGTTTACTGTAAACCCTAATATGTTTTAATTGTCAGTTGTCCTTTGTATTAAATTAGTCACACGGTATGCAATAATAATTAAAGGTTATCTATGAAATTTTATTATCAAAATTTTAACTTAGCAATTTTTGTGTATTTTGCATATATGCTAAACAGCATGAATAACTTATCTGAAGCCCTTCAGAATCTAAATCTCTATCAGGTGAAAATAGAAGTTTCCAGAGATTTTACTGGTTATATACCCGATATAGAAGAACCTATGGAATTCAATGCTCCACCTCCGGAGAAACCCAAGCCTAAGAAAAGGAGAAGATTTGTGGGATGGAGGCGTGTGCGCAGGAGGAAACCCGCAACTAGAAAGATTCCCAAAATAGAAAATCCCTTAGATAAAGGAAAGGGGATTGAAGCCGGGGAAGATTCTAGGCAGACAGAAATGGAGATTGGAGAAGGTTCTAGGCAGATAGAGATGGAAATTGGGGAAAGCTCTAGACAAATTGAGGAGTTACCATTTCAGGAGGAATTGGATCGCGCATTGGCGAGCTGTGATATCGTCAGGCCTGTCAATAATAATCTCTACCCTTATCCTGCTGGAACTCAACTTCCAATGAACTTGGAACCAGCAATCCCAGAACCTATAATCCACACCCAACCTCTAAGAATGGACGAGTGGTGGACTAATGATTGGCAGTTCCAAAACCATCTTAACAATCCTTATACCTTTCTCCCTCAGTTCGACCCAGAACCGTTACCAAATCCGCCAATGAGCAATGAAAATCTAGCTGAACTCCGCCACTTTGGCGAAAAGTTGGTGGATGCAGGAAATAGGATTCGGGAGATAGGAGAACAGATCTCCTGGAAGTACGACGAAAGGGAACGTCGTTACTGAAATACCAACTGACGAGGAATAGTGGGGTTGTGAAACTGTGATTGTAAAATAATAATAATTGTAAAATATAATCTTGTAAAATAACTACAAATAAAACTTTGTAAGATAATGGTGTGTATTGATGCATATTATAATATATAAAAATGGGAATTGAGAAATCGATAATTTTGGCTATTCATATATTATGAAAATTGTGTGATTATTTGAGTATTGCTATTAATTATTTTATGCTAATAATTTGTATATATTAATTATCAGATGGAAAACGTTAATAATGAACTAGTTAACGAGGTTAACCAATCTGAGCAACACCCGGAGGATCAATTTATGACTAGGCAAGATATAGAAAATATCGTTGCTCAAGGAATAGCCAATGCTATTCCAGCAATACTTGCTGCTGCCCAGAAACCTGTTGAACCTCAACAAGTCATTCCTAGCAAACGTATTTATGAAGATAACTTCAGTAATAGTGTAAACGGAGGCAGTAATCATACTAATCATGATAATGATTCACGGCAGGCTCCGCTCCCTAAGAAAATGAAAGCTGCAACGCCTGGTTGCACTTACAAAGAATTTCTTGCTTGTAAACCCGCTGAATTTGCAGGCAATGAAGGAGCGACTGCGGCACTGCGTTGGTTAGAGAAAACCGAGGCAGTGATTATAATAAGTAAATGTGTCAAGGACGACAAGGTCATGTACGCGTCAAATCTTTTCAAAGAAGGGGCGCTAGAATGGTGGAATATAGTACTTCAAGCCAAAGGAAGAAATATGGCCTATGCCATGAACTGGGAAGAATTTAAGAGTCCTGTAGAAAGAAAATTCTGTCCCGAATATGAAAAAGATCAAATGGCTAATAAGTTCCTAAATCATCGAATGATGGGTGTAGATTGTCGCGGGTATACTTCGACATTCTTTGAATATGCTAGAGTGGTACCAACACTAGCTTCGCCAGAACTGGTACTCATTTCTCGATATATTTGGGGATTAATTGGCGAAATTCGTAATATCGTTAAAGCTGCGAGACCTCGCACTATTGACGATGCGGTAGAATTAGCTAACACCCTAACTGACGAGCTGGTACGCACAAGAGATGAAAACAGGAAAACGGAACTGGCTCAGAAAATTACCCAAGGATTTCGTACGGGTAATAATAGCAGCTTCAAGAGAAGATGAACATGGCAATCTTCAACTCCGCCGTTCTGCAGGAATTGCAGAAAGAAACATTATGGAAGATGTAATGTAACCTGCAACTTTTGCAAAGTTGTAGGACATCGCGAAGAAGACTGCAGAAAGAAAACAAGAATCTGCTATAACTGTGGAGAAACATGACATTTTAAGCCAGAATGCCCTAAGTTGGTTAAACCAGCAGACAATAAAGCTAAACCAGCCGACGGAGCTACCAAGAAGAATGCTCGTGCATTCCAATTAACTACTCAGGAGGCAGAACTCATTCCAGATGTGATAGCTGGTACGTTCTTAGTTCACAACATTTACGCAAAAGTATTATTTGACTCTGGTGCAAACCAAAGTTTTATAAATACTTCATTCTGCCAAGCTCTTAATTTACCCTTAACCAACCTTTGGCAGATTTTTACAGTCGAAACGGCAGACGGAAATTCTATTAACATAGATAAGGTTTTGCAAAAAGAAAATATAGAACTTTCAGGTCATAAATTTCATGCAAACCTATTGCCAATGAAGTTAACTGGATTCGATGTCGTATTAGGAATGGATTGGTTAGTAGCCAACCATGCTCGAATCCTTTGTGAGAAAAATTCTATAGAGATTCAGGCACCTACTGGGGAAGTAATCATGATTACATGAGATAAACCACGTAAACCCATGAAGTTCATATCAGTAATGAAAGTTGCTAGTTATGAAAGAAAGCAAGGAATAGTATATATGATTTCAGTAATCATTAGTACTAAGGGTAAAGAACTTAAGGAGATTCCTGTAGTCTCAGAATACCCAGATGTATTCCCAGAAGAGTTACCAGGATTACCACCAGATAGGGAAGTAGAATTTAGAATTCATCTAATTCCCGGAACTACACCGATAGCCAAGGTACCTTATCGGTTAGCACCCACAGAAATGTTAGAATTGAAAAAGCAATTAGATGAATTACTAAGTAAAGGTTTCATACAACCTAGTTCATCCCCGTGGGGTGCACCAGTATTGTTCGTAAAGAAGAAGGATGGTTCGATGAGAATGTGTATTGATTATAAAGAATTGAATAAGGTTACAATTAAGAATCGATACCTATTACCTAGAATTGATGATCTTTTTGATCAACTTCAAGGAGCTAGATATTTTTCTAAGATCGACTTACGCTCCGGATATCATCAATTGAAGGTACAAGAAGAAGACATACCTAAAACTGCTTTCAGAACTAGGTATGGTCATTACGAGTTTACAGTCATGCCCTTCGGATTAACGAATGCACCTGTCGCATTCATGGACATGATGAATAGAATCTGTAAACCATACTTGGATAAATTTGTAATTGTTTTTATCGACGATATACTTATTTATTCCAAAAGTCAGGACAAGCATTGTCAGCACTTACATGCACTTTTAACTTTGTTAAGAAAAGAAAAGCTTTATGCCAAATTCTCGAAGTGTGAATTTTGGCTGCAAGAAGTGCAATTCCTAGGACACATGGTAAATCACGAAGGTATTCATGTAGATCCTGCTAAGATAGAGGCAATTACCAAATGGAAGGTTCCGCAATCCGCAATGGAAATTAGAAGTTTTATAGGTTTAGCCAGATACTATAGACGGTTTATTAAGGATTTTTCCAAGATAGTTGTACCATTAACTAAGCTAACCTGTAAATCAGTAAAGTTTGAATGGGGACCTAGGAAAGAGGAAGCTTTTAGGATTCTAAAGCAAAAGTTAACAAATGCCCCAATCCTAGCCTTGCCAGAAGGAACTGAAGATTTTGAAGTTTACTGTGATGCTTCAAAACTAGGATTAGGATGTGTGTTAATGCAACGCAAGAAGGTAATTGCGTATGCTTCAAGGCAATTGAAAAAGTACGAAGAAAACTATACGACTCATGACTTAGAATTAGGAGTCATAATTTTTTCCCTTAAGATTTGGAGACATTATCTGTATGGAAGTAAGTTTACTGTCTATACAGATCATAAGAGTTTAAGATATATATTTGGGCAAAAAGAATTAAACATGAGGCAAAGAAGATGGATGGAAATCTTAAGTGATTACGATTGTGATATTCAATATCACGAGGGAAAAGCAAATGTAGTTGCTGACGCCTTAAGTCGTAAGTACCATGAGAAACAACGACGGGTTCGTGCTCTTAGATTAAATCTACAGTTAGATTTAATGGAACAAATAAAGCATTTTCAAGAAACAGCAATCAAGGATGATGCTGAAGGAATGAAAGGACGAACAAAAGAATTAGAACAAGGAGCTGATGGAATTTTGAAATTCCACAAAAGAAGAATTTGGGTACCTAAGCAGGGAGAATTAAGAAATAAGATTTTAGAAGAAGCCCATAAATCTAGGTATACCATGCACCCTGGAAACAATAAAATGTACCAAGATTTAAGAAATAACTTTTGGTGGATAGGAATGAAAAAGGACATAGCTCGATATATTTCTAAGTGTCTTGTTCACAAGTTAAGGCAGAACACCAGAAACCTTCAGGTCTACTACAACAACTAGAAATGCCTGTATGGAAGTGGGAACTCATAACAATGGATTTTGTTACTAAATTACCCAAAACCAGAAAAGGTAATGATGCGATTTGGGTAATTGTGGATCGATTAACCAAATCAGCTCACTTTCTACCTATGAAAGAAACCTTTAACATGGAAAGGTTGGCAAAGTTGTATGTAGATGAAGTAGTATCCTTACATGGAGTTCCACTCTCCATTGTTTCAGATAGGGATAGTCGTTTTACTTCCCATTTTTGGACAAGTTTCCAACAAGCAATGGGAACCCGACTGAATTTAAGTACGGCATATCATCCTCAAATAGACGGACAAAGTGAAAGGACAATCCAAACTCTGGAAGACATGCTCAGAGCATGTGTAATAGATTTTGGTGGAAATTGGGATGACCACTTACCCTTAATTGAATTCTCCTATAACAATAGTTATCATTCAAGCATGGAAACTGCCCCATTTGAAGCACTGTACGGACGAAAGTGCAGAACTCCAGTTTGTTGGGCAGAAATAGGAGAGAGTTAATTATCAGGTCCAGAGATTGTGCAAGAAACTACTGACAAGATTACATAAATCAAGGAAAGACTGAAGACGGCTCGAGATCGTCAGAAAAGTTATGCTGATAATCGACGCAAACCACTAGAGTTTCAAGTTGGAGACAAAGTACTATTGAAAGTTTCACCTTGGAAAGGAGTAGTTCGATTCGGTAAGAAAGGAAAATTAAGTCCAAGATACGTACGACCATTTTCAGTGATCCAACGTATAGGACCAGTTGCTTATCGCTTACAACTACCAGAAGAATTGGCAGGAGTACATGATGTATTTCATGTATCCAACCTCAAGAAATGCCTATCAGACGAATCTTTGGTAGTACCTCTCCAAATATAGAGGTAAACGAAAAGTTAAAATTTGTTGAGAAACCTCTTCAAATCGAAGATCGAAAGATCAAATTCCTCAAACACAAACGGTTAGTACTTGTCAAGGTCAAGTGGGATTCAAAGAGAGGATCCGAATACACTTGGGAGCTGGAATCGGAGATGAAGCGAAAGTATCCTCACTTATTCCAATGAATCTCGAGGACGAGATTTTAAATAAGGTGGGGAGGATGTAAGGACTCTCAAAATTGTCCTAAAAATACCCGTAAGTATAAACCTAGACCCCTGAAACCATACTGTGCATGAAAAACCAAGAAAATCAGAAATATGGTCTTCTCGCGGGCCGCGTAAACCTTAAGGGAAGTTTACGCGGGCCGCGTCAACTTAAAATTTGACCGGATAAGTATCCGGGCCACGTATAACCCACCTGGCAACCCTAACCCATGACCCATCAACCCTACGCATAGAGTAGGCGGCTAGGCGGGCCGCGTAAGGGTGAGCCCATGGCTCACACGGGCCACGACAGCCTCATATTTTACCTATAAATAGCCTAGCTCAGGAGCAGTCTGTTGGTGTCGAAAACAAAGTTCAAAAACGAATTCTCATTACTCTGAAGTCGAATTTTCAATTTAATTAGCGAGGCGCTGCTCCGATACCGGGTATTAACTCGATCGCTGCTACGATTCAATGTCCGATCGATTAAACTATCCAATGGATGTTTAAGTGCTGCCCACATTAGGGTTTATGCTTTGTCATTCGTCGTAAATTCGATGGATGTTTAAGTATCGCACTTTGTCATTCGTTGTGAAGGTTTAATCTCGTGAGTTATCGTAAATGCTGTATTAGTTACTAACCGAGTTCGTGTGCATGTTATTAAATTTAGGTTAAAAAGGCTAATCAGTAGGCTAAGCTCTGTCCACATAAATCTGCAATGTGAGTCATTCTCTTTTTATCAAATTTAATTTCAAATTCATGTTTACTTTCAAAGTTATAAGTACAGGGATTAAGTCTTTGTAGTCACCAAATTACAGCCGGTATGTGGGGTTTGTATACAATACTTGATAACCGTCACCATTGGACAACGAGTTAGCCAAGGGGTGATATGACCATAGTCACAGACACCATTGGACAATGAGGTTACCAATGGATGGTCGAGTGACAAATACCGTGGGTAGTTGGTTGATATCTGGAAACATTGTAATCGCTCTTAATACTGTAAATTATAACAAACGCGTCGTTTTAGTAAAAAGAATGATTCACCAGTATTTCCCGCTGACAAAACTTTTTTCAAACATGTTTCAGGTGATCTGTTGTGATCCAGGAAAAGTGCCGCGAAGCACTACAAGCTTAAGGAAGTGGCTCAATATAAAAATAAAGAAACATGTTTTGTAAATAAAGATTTCTCAGTGAAATCATATGGTTGTAAACTACCGGGGTTTATCCCGAATTGTGAAATAAAATAATCGGGAAATTTTCAGTTTTAAAAAGATCCTGTTAAAATCTTCCTCTGTTAACTCAATTAAATAAATACCACGGGATTTTCTGTCCCGCGGCTCCTGAAAAGGGTCAAACCGGGTCGGGGGTCGTGACAACCGACCTCAACGATAACCATTCAGCCGTTTCCTCGGGGGAGTCTAAGTCATGCCTCCAAAGCCAAAGACCGGGACCTTCCAATCGATCTCTCACACTACATGTTTTCACAATTTCCAACGAGTAAAGAGCAAGAAATCTATCTTTAAGGGGGACGTTCATCAACCACGGGTCCAACCAAAACAAAACATCATCACCCCTCCTCACCACTCCTTTTAAAAGACTCCGCATATAGACATTATCGAACAACGGACGATTGAGGACCGAAACAATATTATTCCAAACCCCACCGAATGCCTTTTTCACAGGAAGGAAATCCCATTCCGAGTTTCCGATGTGTATAGCGTTCACGACCTTGACCCAAAGACTACTTAGCTCATTTTTGTACCTCCACCCCCACTTTGACAACAGGGCCGTGTTAACATCTTTGAGATATTGGAGCCCAAGACCTCCCATACTGACTGGTGAAGCCACCCTATCCCTGGCGACCCAATGAATCTTTTTAACCTCCGGATTTCCTCCCCACAGAAATTTTTTGATGAGGGATTCCAATTCCTTAATCACCTTCACGGGAGCACGATACAAAGAGAAAAAATAACATGGGAGACTTTCAAGCACAGAACAGATTAAAGTGACTCTACCTCCGATCGAGAAAAGCGAAGCTTTCGAAAGAGAGAGGCGTTTTTCAAAAACATCAAAAACCGGGAGCCAGTTTGACACCCGGTTCATATTCGAACCCACATTAAGGCCAAGAAATTTAAAAGGGAACGAACCCGCATTACATCCAACAAAATCAGCCATCTCATCAACTTCTCCTGGATGCACTCCAATTCCCAGCAGGTTCGACTTGCACAAGTTAATCCTGAGACCCGAGCAAACATGAAAACATTTCAGAATTCTAACCACATTAAGAATATTATCTTTGCTCCAAGCACCCATAATAATCGCGTCGTCAGCATAGAAAAGGTGAGAGACTGACGGGCCCCCGTTCGGGAGAGAAACTCCCTCAATAATCCCCAAATTGCACGCTTTATTGATCATACACGCTAGATCTTCCATAACAACAACGAAGAGGAAGGGAGAAATAGGGTCTCCCTGCCTCATACCTTTATTACATTTAAACTCAAAGGTCGGAGAACCGTTAACCAGAACCGAAGCCCTAGTAGAGGACAAAACACCTTTAATCCACGAACACCACTTGCTGGAGAAACCCATTTGATCAAGAATATCCAACACAAAATTCCAGTTTATATTATCGTATGCCTTCTCAAAGTCGATCTTAAAAAAGAAAACCTTTTTCCTTGCTTTACGGCTCCAATTCTGAATCTCGTTGATGATTAGCGGACCATGCAAAATAAGACGACCACTAATAAAAGCAGACTGAGATGTCGATATAACCGAATCCAGCACATTCTTGAGCCTACATGCCAAAATTTTCGAGATAACCATGTTGATGATTCCCACCAAACTGATAGGGCGGTAATCTTTCAACCCGATAGGGTCGATAACTTTGGGGATCAAAGCGATGAAAGAAGAACCACAACCCACGTTTACCACCCTGTTCGAAAAAAAGTCAGCCATAATGCTCGAAAAATCTGCTTCAAAAAAACTCCAGAAAGTCTTGATGAAACGGAAGCTAATACCATACGGGCCCGGGGCCCGATCATCACCGCAACCAAAAACTGCACTTTTAATCTCTTCGATGCAAAACTGAGCATCAAGAAATAACGACTGCTCACCCGTAATCCTTTTTATATCGGCACAAACAAGCCGAGGGCGGCTGACCCATTCTTCAACGAACTTGGCTCTAAAAAACTTAAAAACCTCCTTCTTGATAAGCGATGGTTTCGACACCCAAGCACCATTAACATCCAAACCATGAATCGAGTTCGAGGATTTCCTGCAATTAACCAAAGCATGAAAGAACTTGTGTTTTCGTCACCATCCTTAGCCCACTTAATCCTCGACCTCTGTCTCAAGTCACTACTTTTCCGTTCTTCTTTGAGTTAGTTGAGCTTTATAAACCTTGCAACCGCACATATCATTTACCAATTTTTTTGGACGACTAAATCAGCCGGTTAGACCTTTCGCCTTTGATCACCCAGGTCACGAGTAGGAATCCTGCGCCACAAGTAAATCCTCTCCCCAAGTTTTTTGTTTTTTTGTAGGTAGATAAGCTCGTAAATCCTCTCCCCAAATTCAAATCCTTTCCAATGATATATTTATAGAATTTACTAGGTTATTACCCGGGATTGCTTCCCGGGCTCAAGAAAGTTACTTATATTATTATTAGTTTTGTAAGACGATTCTGAATAATATAATCTAAACAATAAAAACTCACAATTCATAATGTTCAATTACTAAAATAATCAAATACGACAATACTGAAAATAAGATAAGAATGTTATGAAAACACGAAATTGGTAAAATAATTGTTTTCAATTATCATAATTCTTCTTCATCTATTGCAAGAGAAGCTTCCCTTCGCTAGTTGACCATCCACATCCCCAAACCTCACATCACACAAACCCCTCTATACACTCAGGAAAAAGACACAACGAACTATAGAAAGCAATTTCATAGGTCTGCATAATTTCTCTAACCACGTAATCAATCTCATCGAGTTATCCAACTCATCTCCATGTCCTTGTTTCCAACTCACCAATAAAGAAAAGTTAAATTAGTAGTATTTATTATGTTTTGATTTATAAACACCAATAAAACATGTTCTCGTCTCAAACAAGTGCAAATATATATAAATCCATAAGAATTAATATTCATATATAGGGATTTGACTATAATTTACGTAGTTTAAATTGTGACCTTTTTTAGTCGGTGATTTCCTAAGCTCAAGAAGAACTTCATGTGCACCATAACGACTCATTGAAGGCTCCCACAATCATTCTGTTCACAAATTTGTTCTCAGCAACGCTTCCATCATTATGAAAGTTTTGCAAACAAAAAAGTTAATGAATCAAGTAACATATAAAGGAAAAATCAGAGCCACAAGGAGAGAATATAATATTATATATAATTACCTCTATAATAAACAACAATTTGGTTTAGGAAAACGCCAAAAAGTGAGTACCGAATCGGTACCGATAATCATTCGGTACGAGAAATTCGATACCGGTGGTACATAGTACCAAATACTCATCCCTAGTTACGAATATGTCACCTAAATCCAAACTTGTATTGATTATAATTAAAGACTAAGATATGACCATATTGTGATTTTGGTCCCAAAGTTTCATTAGTTACATCTTTAGTCTAATAGTTTGCCTAAACATAACATGTGTGGCTCCTGAAATGAATGTAAGTTAAGTTTTTCTATCTCTATAAGGCAATCAAGTTTAAAAATGAGTCTAGAATAAAACAGTTTAGTACAGTGTTTCAAATTTGAATTTAAATGAGTAATTATAGTTATTAAAGAACACTATAAAGTGTCATTAAATCTTCACATATGCTCATAGACTTTATTTTTTACATATGATTTAATTCCTTATCCTTTTAAACATAAAAACAAAGTGCTTGACTATTTCTTTCAACAAAAAAGATCTTTCATTTCTACGTAATTAAACCTTTTTACATTATATAATTTAGTGAAAGCACAAGTCTTGATCATGCAAAAACAAAGTCAACGGACTTATGTATAAAACTTCGCAAGTCTATATGGGGTTTTCCAAGTTTGACATATACAGTCAAAGACCAAGTTTCATATTTAAATACACACACAAAAAAAAAAAAATCACCACATATTATAGTTTGATTTTCAAAAGTCAACATACCAACTACATGGGTCATAAATTTCCACATGGTGTAAGAATCTCACCTTTAAAAGAAAATTTGATCCAGCTACTTGCCCATTTCATCTACCTTGTCTCAGACAAGTGCCAAGCTTTTCTTTTATTAGATATAGAAATTTAAATGCTCATCCACCAATGGCCTTCCCCATGAAGGAATATCTCAGCCAATAGGTTGCATGATGTGAGAAATCCATAATAACTTTAGCCATTCACGAAATTTTTTTTTTTTTTTGAACGGCAAATTAGGATCACTGACGGACCACTGGAGTATCATCGTGCCACCAGAGGAACCACCCGATCATATCCATCTCCACTAGGCATAATGCCACACCAATTCAGGAGGAAACCCAATAAATATGGGAAAACCCCCCTTGTGGGAATCGAACCCAGGACCTATTGGTCCCAAAGCCATTCACGAATTATCTTAGCATTCAAGAGTGATACAGCCTCCTGCACAGCAGATTCTTATTGTCAATATTATCAAATCATGCACCACATAATTAATGATACAACAAATATATTCCAAATCTAATTAGATACATAATCAAAACTGGGGAAATTGAATGCTCAGTTGTAATCATTGTACTGTATACCTTTCTATTAACGTCTTTGACAATTCTTCAAACTTCGTGGCGGATAACACATCCTGAATAGTTGTTAAAGAAATGGTGAACTTAAAAAAGATTTGACGACTTGACTGCAACTTCAAAAAACCATATAAGTTTGATAATTTTTAATGAATTATACAATTATACCTGTCCACGCATTGTTGGCTCTGCTTCAAATCCTCCTACTCCGCAGCTCGCTACTCCTAATCTATCTAACATGGCTGTATGGGAATGAGTTCCAACAACACTACAAGGATATAAAAAAATTGCAGTTCATCACCTGTTGAATCAGATAGTAGATAGTAGTGAGTCTGAAAAAAAAAACCACTTTTGTAAAAAACCAGATTATTATTGAAATAATATACTTTTGTAATCATATTATTAAGCATTATATACACCGACTATAAAAAAAGTTAACCTTTTTAACTACTGGTTTTGCACCAGCCCGACCCATCCTTTTTGTCACCCCTTCTTTACATGATATAATTAATACTTGTATCATGTGTGTATATTTAGACAAATAGATTAGTCATTACCTGCCATAAAAACCAAAAGGAAGGTGGAAACCCCAAAGCTTAATCATTGTAAAACGTTTTGCATGCCAAACATGTGTTCAAACTTCAAAGCTTCTTTGTCCCATCACCAGAAATGCAAAAACCACTATCAAGATTCTTGTTAAGCTCCTTTTTGCGCCTCATGTGAAGAGGAGGAGCCTGGTTAACATTTTTATCTATATTTCCATCACTATTTGTTTGATTAAAAAATCCCACTTTTTGCTTATCTCTAAATCTAGTTTTAGAAGCCCGATTGTTAAAACCAGTAGTTATCTCCTCTTATTTCTCTGAGTTCTGAAATCGTTATTCAGCCGGCTAGCAGGCTAGCAATTGTTGAGTAGAGGGAGTCAAGTTCAGGAGCTCGTAATTCTGTAAATTTATGCACAAGAAGCTCACCTGGCGGTATAACATGGTATTTGAGTTGTTTGCTTCCATCAATAGTAACTGTCAGAAAAGAGTAACCTACAATCAAAAACAACAAAGCAGCTATTTAACAAAACTTGTATTGTTTACATTTGTGTGTTTTAGTAAAAAGTTAAATTTCAATATATTAATTTGCAAAAAAATATTAAAAATTACTAATCCGGGTTAAACGGGTAGTGTTTGGGTCAACCCGTGAACATTCGGGTTTATATGTATGACACAATTTTCGGGTTCAGATCGAGTTCAGGTTAGTTTAAAATTTTCGAGTTCGGGTCGGGTTGAACCCGCCAACCCACAAACATGACCCATTTAGCACCCCCTAATCTAACATGACCCGTTTACCTTCAGGCAGTTCTCCCTACTTGACTTATTATAATTATATATTAGCAATGAACATAGATTTAGTAAAATTAATCAACAATAAATAGAACTGAAGGATATAATATGTTACCTGGTAATTAATTTTGTTGAACAAAGGTCTCTGGTCACTAAATGGGAACCATCTGTTTCCCACATAATATTGGAGGCCCTGTACACACAAATCGACTCTTTAAGGCTGTACAATTTCAGACAAACTAAAATGAATAAATAAAAAAAATATAATATAATCTCAAATATGTTGATAACATGTACGTATAACATCAAAACAATCAAACCTAAATTGTTATAAACACAACACTACTACAATATATTGGTGTAAACAGCAACCAAACGGCTACTGATTGACCATGAAGACCAAACGATTATCACTAAGGGACTCAAGAGTAAATAACGAACAAAATCTTATGAGAATAGAGAGATTGCTACCTTGACGAACATATTCTGTAGCTAAAGATAGCTATCAATATCGATGGTGTAATTAGACCATATACCTGCCAGACTGTCAAGAATCAGCTGCACAAAAACACCATATTTAGCTGCCACGTATCATCTCATCACAAGATGTTGTTTACATCGGACCGCGAACAAATTTTTAGCCGTTTCCGGTTTGCGAATCTTTTGAAATTCACAACAGTTGTCCTTCACGGAGTCGCTTGATTCCGTTAACTTCCACGATGGTTGTCCTCTGTTTCTGTCGATGATTTCATTAATGGCGTCAAACACGAGCTTCCTTTGGAGCTTTGAACATCTTGCCGTATCTTTTTCCGATGACTTTTAAACATTCTGTTGCTTTTCGAAAAGTAGATGACGCTTGAGTAGTCTGAAAGATATTTTGATGCTCAGAGTATTTTCACAATATATGTGATGTGAGAGTCGTCAGCGCTGAACTCTATGTCTTTGGTTAAAGTTGCTGAAGAAATAACCAAGCGCCAGATGTGTACGTTCTCTTCCGTCAAAGAACGCAATTACTGTTCCTCTTATATCTAATGCACAAAGCCACAACCAGTGTTCCATTATTCTGTTGAACTATAGGCAATCTAAAATCATAAAAGCAATTTATTATCATAGTTCAAACGTCTTGTAGTTAGTTCACACCAATAAAATCATAAAAACAATTTATTATTGTGTGATTGTAATTGAATGGCTTGCCTCAAACACAGAGGAAGCATGAATATATACATAAAACAATGGGTACATCAAGAGACACAAAATAAATATAATAAAGAATACATAACAGGACCCTATTTATGTCTATCATCCCCCCTCAAGGTGAACGGTGGCGGACGAACTCCAAGCTTGTCACGGAAAAATTCAAATTGTGGTCGTGGAAGACTCTTGGTGAAGATATCAGCCACCTGAAGCTTGGTTGGAATAAAGTGAGTGTGAAGTTTACCGGAAGTAACCAGCTCACGAACAAAGTGGTAATCCAAGTCAATGTGTTTCGCACGTTTGTGAGAAACCAGATTTTGTGAAAGAAACAAAGCACTTTTATTATCACATAAAAGGGTAGGTCGATGTGGAGGTAAGGCATGGAGTTCACGAAGAACATTCATGACCCAAATAATCTCAGCAGCAGTGTTGGCAAGAGCACGGTATTCAGATTCACAACTTGAACGAGCCACGGTTGGTTGCTTCTTTGCACTCCAGGAAATAAGATTACCACCAAGAAATATGGAATAGCCATAAGTGGATCGACGAGTGTCAAGACATCGAGCCCAATCCACATCAGAGTAACCAATAATGGAGATATTGGGCGGTCTGGAAAACGAGAGCCCATACGATAGAGTACCCTTAACATATCGAAGGATTCGTTTGACATTCTGAAAGTGAATAGTTGTTGGAGCTTGAAGAAATTGACTCACCTGGTTAACTGCATAAGAAATGTCAGGACGAGTGATGGTTAGATACTGGAGGGCGCCAACAAGAGACCTGTACATAGTGGGATCTGAAAAGGGTGTTCTGTCAGCAATAAAGGATTCGTTTGCAGCTAAAGGAGTGTTAACTGGTTTGCAATCAAGTAGATTAGCCCGATCAAGGATATCATAAGCATATTTAGTTTGGCTTAGGAACAATCCATTAGAGGCAGGAACAACCTCTAAACCAAGAAAATAATTAAGAGCACCCAGGTCTTTGATAGCAAATTCAGAGTTCAGTTTGCGGATGAAGTGTTCCATAACATGAGCCTGGTTACCTGTCAAGATTAGATCATCAACATAAACCAGCAGGTACATGAGACAGTCATCTTGTTTAAAGACAAACAAGGAGGTATCGGCCTGACTGCATCTAAAACCAGTTTGAAGCAAAAAGGAGCTGAGGCGATGAAACCAGGCACGGTGAGCCTGTTTGAGACCATAAAGGGCCTTTTTAAGTAGGCAAACATGACCAGGGAAGTGAGGATTAACAAATCCTGGAGGTTGTTCCATGTAAACCTTTTCAGTGAGATGACCGTGGAGAAACACATTGTTGACATCGAGTTGATGTAATTTCCAATTGTTTATTACTGCAAGAGAAAGTACAATGCGAATAGTGGATGCTTTGACAACAGGGCTGAAGGTGTGGGAGTAGTCCAAACCAGGCAATTGACTAAATCCCTGTGCTACGAGACGAGCTTTATATCGCTCAATAGTGCCATCAGACCTGTACTTGGTTCAAAACAACCATTTAGACTCAACTACATTGACATTCTGGGGTCTTGGAACAAGCATCCATGTTTTATTGTTATGAAGAGCCTGAAGTTCTTGATTCATAGCTTCAACCCAATGTACATGTTTGGCAGCAGATTTAATGCCACGCGGCTCAGTAGACGCAAATAAAGCAAGGTGTAGATCATTGGGATTTAGAGATGCAAGGTTAGCCTGGTGTTTCGGTTTAAAAATTCCTGCTTTCGCCCTAGTTATCATGGGATGTGTGGACGAAACAGAGCCATGTGGAACTGGATCAGGTTGAGCTTGGGCCTGAGCTGTAGAGGATGGAGGTATAATCGGGATGTTCTGGGCTGGAATAGTGGATGAGTCTGAGGGAAAAGGGTTAGGCTCGGCTGGTTGAGGGGTGGGTATAGGCGGAGTGGGTGGGGTGGATTGGGCCGTGAAGGGTTGGGCCGTGTCAGTATGGTGAGTCCAAGAGGTTTGTTGGGGAGATTGAGCAGTAGCAACTGTGTCGGGTATGACGTCGGGTTGAGGTTGAGTATGTTGGGTAGAGGAGTGGTTTGATGGGGCGGTTGTGGGAAAGGGAAAATCATCACAACAGACAACATTTGGGATGGTAGGTGGTGTAGGAGAAGAGGTTGATGTTTGTGGAGAATTTTGTTTAGGTAAGGGTGGTGACGGAATATTGTCGGTATAAGTATGCCATTGAAGTGAGGATATGTCACATGAGACATTGATATCTTTAAATGGGAGTGAATTTTCATCAAAGCGAGCATGGCGCGTGATGTAGATACGTCCAGTACTTGGTTCAAGACACTTGTATCCTTTGTATTGTGAGCAATAGCCCATGAAAATACATGGTAGGCTCCGTGGAGCCAGCTTATGTGGCGAATAATCACGAAGATACGGGAACACCCGACATCCAAATACCCGAAAATTATTATAAGATGGTGTTGATAAAAATAAAACCTCGAACGGAGATTTTCCATCCAATAACTTTGTGGGAATCCGATTGATAATGTATACAGCCGTGGTAAATGCTTCAACCCAATAATTTGTTGGTACATGACTATTAAAGAGCAATGCTAAGCCAATTTCAACTACATGTCGATGTTTACGTTCCGCTCGACCGTTTTGCTGTGGCGTATAAGTGCATGAAATTCTATGAAAGGTGCCATTGTTGTCAAGTAATTGTTTGACATTTCTATTCAAAAATGCAGTTCCGCCATCACTCTGAAATACTTTGATGGAACAAGAAAATTGATTCTGGGCGAATTTCATAAAGTTAGCTAAGATGACATGAAATTCTGACTTAGTTTTAAGCGGATAGAACCACGTAAATCTGGAAAAATCATCCACAAAGATGGCATAATAGCGATAATTATGAACCGAGGTGATTGGAGATGGACCCCATAAATCACAGTGAACCAACTCTAAAGGAAAAGAGGCACGTTTTTCATTAATATCAAAAGGTAGGCGATGCCCTTTAGACATTTCGCAAGGGGTACAAATTATTGGTTTAGGTAATAGAGAAGTAAGTTTTAACAACCCCTGTTTATTCAAATTTAAAATAGTATCAAAGGCAACATGCCCCAACAGAGAGTGCCATAATTCAAAGGATGCTTTATTTGAGGTGCCATGAGTAGCCAAAAAAACTTGAGGACCGGTACGAAGAACATAGAGACCATCTTCACAACGCCCTTGGGCCACCACCTGTTTCGTTGTGCGGTCCTGTATATAAAAGTATGGTTGGGAAAATAGAACCTCCAAGTTATTGTCAGTTGTTAATTTGCTTATAGACAAAAGATTTCTCTTAATGTGAGGCACTACCAAAACATTTTTTAAATGAATGTTATTAGGCAGTTTCATGCAACTAATATGAGAAATAGGGAGATAGTTACCATTACCGAAAGTGACCTTGGCATCTCCCGTATAAGGGGTAGCCTTGTGAAGATTGTTGGGCGAGGGAGTCATCTGATCAGTCGCACCAGTATCGGATGTCCAATCAGGGTTTGACTGGTTCATATTACATTGGGCTAAAAAGGCTTTAGCCAAATCTGATTCGGAGGCAGTGGATTGTTGAGCATATTGTGCAAGATTTGGGCACATATTAGCATAATGGCCGTCAACGCGGCACAGTTGACAATGGGGAGGCCTTCGGGTTCGGCCTCGACCACGAACACTAGGGGTACCACGTGAAAAACGGCCCCCACGGCCATGAAAGTTGGGCTGAGTTCTGGAGGATTCAGCGCTAAAGGCAGCAGCAGGTGTCGAAGGAACATGTATGGTCTTCTGGAACAATTCATGGGATTCAGCGAGAACAAGTAAGTCCCGAAATAATGGAGTTGATTTGGATGTGCGAACAGATGTAGAGAAAGTCTCGAACGGGGAACAGAGACCACAAAGAAACCAATGAATTTTGTCGGTTTCCTCAACCGGTTGACCCACCGCTGCAAGTTGATCACAAAGAAACTTAAACTTTCGACCATATTCAGAAACTGTGGCAGAACCTTTTGTGGATTGGCGAAGTTGATCACGAAGGTGATGAACACGTTCAATAGACGTGTTAC
This sequence comes from Helianthus tuberosus, assembly GCA_030545235.1. Lineage (NCBI taxonomy): Eukaryota > Viridiplantae > Streptophyta > Magnoliopsida > Asterales > Asteraceae > Helianthus > Helianthus tuberosus. The sequence goes on along the minus strand of JARYGA010054852.1, from coordinate 5,051 downwards.
AGAAGGCACTCTCAAGCGCAAGCCACATGGAGCGAGAATCATTGACACCGATTACTTCAGCAATAGCTTCTTCAGAGAGAGAAGCATTCAATATCATAACAGCCTTTTGATCATTAGCAAGCCACTCGGTGAAATCGGGATTCGAAACTGTTTTGTCACCCCGAGTTATTTCAGCCGAAGGCGGAGCAATGGTACCGTCGACATGACCAAGGAGACCTTGGCAGGAGAGAATCAGCTTGATTTGGCTTCTCCAATAAAGGTAATTGGTAGAGGATAGCTTAATGGATATCATATGCATGAGGGTGTTCATTGAGAAGGTGGAATCATTGGAGGATGAGGCCATGGTAGTGGAAGAGAGACAGAGGGTTTGGGAAGAAGATGAACAGAAAACAGGGAGGAAGAGGGAGGGCCGATGAGAGTGAAGGGAAAGAGATTGGGGAGGGGAAGGATCTTCTAGCTTGATACCATGTGTGATTGTAATTGAATGGCTTGCCTCAAACACAGAGGAAGCATGAATATATACATAAAACAATGGGTACATCAAGAGACACAAAATAAATATAATAAAGAATACATAACAGGACCCTATTTATGTCTATCAATTATCATAGTTCAAATATCTTGTAGTTAGTTCACACCAAAGGTTTAAACTTTGGTGTGATTTTGTTATATCTTTTAGCATCAAAAAGTTATTTTGCTTAATACTTGTTGTAAAGTAAAACATCACTGATGAGACCACATTAAAATTATAGCCATCTTTCTCATAGAACCTACGAATCCCAAAACCAATCACAATTCCATCATAACCACTCTTATTCTTTCATATCAAAATGTGAAAAATGCATATAAATTGCAAATAAAGAATAACATATACAGGATTAGAACAAATACCAGAGGTCCGAAAAATGAGCGCTGCCATTAATTGGTTCCTCCGATACCAGTTGTACATGACTGACAATCTGACATACAAAATTCGCATCAATTTAACTTTTTAAATATCAAACACCACTAATAGAAAAAACTGAACTATCATAATGTAACCAAAAAAAAAACTGAAAATTGAACTCGTTAATCAACAGATCAGTTACTCAATCACTAAATTGTAATTACTTAGATATAAAAAGAACCATTACCTTAGAATCCGCTTTGTAGCCTGGTGTGAAAGAAATCAGACGACTTTGAAAGGAGACACTATTCCATGCCACAGCCATGGTTTAGAAAGATCAACACCCTCGATTCGGGATCAATAGGCCGCCATTGACACATAAAGAGCTCTATTCCTTTTGAACTTAATAATAGTTTATACAAACATGATTATTCAAATCAGTTTTTTTGTTTAGTTTACTTCTTAATCTTCTAGATAACACAGCAAATTATCTGATATTATAAGTATCAAATGCATATATTGTTACCCGTTTTAACCCAACAGTGGTTTAACTCACTGTTTTAACCCAACAGTGGTTTCTTTTGATAAGGGTGACCCGTTTACTAAAAAAAAGCTTTGCCCTTTACTCAAAATGATAATTTTTACCCAAACAGTTTCCTCATTGTATCAGGATCCGCAGTGCTTCCGATATATATCAAAGTATTTTAGTGACCTACATATTAGAAAAAGATAGTTAATTAGGTGACATATACTGAAAACATTGCCGGTTATCCATACCAGCAACAAAATAATCGTTGGGTACTATATCATTTAAAAATCCGAACATAAATACTAAAAAGAGTATAGAAAGTGTATAATTTACCGGTCGATACTCCACAGCTTAAGAGGCAAGCTCTGTTTGGTGAAATTGCTGGATCGATTTTAGTCAAATGTGCAATGTCAACCACCGTGTGCTCACTAAAAGTCGATACACTTAAGAAGTGGCATAAAGTTTCTCCATTAATGTCTGTGAATTTGCTTGTGTCTTCTCTTTTCATCCAAGGAGAAGGACTCAAAGGAAACTTTGTGCTTAGGTTGCTTTTTTCAGACAAACAATCAGTGCATTCGCCGCAATCGGCCAAAAAGATTGGGATCACAGTGTCTCCTTCAACAACTTCATGTACACCTTCTCCAACACTCTATACAATCCTTTAGTGTCACAAAATAAAGTATACAAAGTTATAATTAAAAAAAGATTAAGTCACTCACAAATTTTTTAAACTTCCCACGAGCCCGTTTTGAAGTCTCCATCATCATATATATACCACTCATTACGTTCCCATTTCCACAACTTCAAGACTACTTTCAGATCTACCTCAATATACTTTGTTTCTAGCCCGAGCAAGCAATTTTTGTTGTTTGTTAACCACGGGTGCCATATAAACCTGCATATAATTCATAAAATTTCATTTTTATTTAAAATACCAACATTTTAGGATCGCTATGTGCACACACAATACAAAGAACATAATATAAGGAAGCCGATCTTCTCTTGCAAGAAAACTACCTGAAATGTCATGGCCAAACCTGGGCTAATCTTGCATCATATATTCTAACCGAGTAGATGACCTGAAAGCAATTTTCGTTGCATCCTTGTACCTGTCATCCAAAATACACATTAATTATCAGTTACGCCCTTTTCTTTCACCATCTAACAATGATTACATCAACTAAAGTGACGAAGAAAAAACAACAAATGCAACAAATTAGGGCTACCACAATTACAATCAGGTATAACATAGAAACCCCAAAAAGTCTATGAACCCACTTTGCTAAAATAACTCAAAAACCAAGAAGATATGAAGAACATACATAAACTTCCGTTTTGCTCCCTGTGGTTTGTACACTTTAACGGTTTTGCCCCAAACCTTTAAAAATAGCCATTTTACTCCCTGATGTTTTGATTTTGTCTCCAGTTTGCTCCCCGGCTCTAACTCAGTTAAAACGGTCACTTAAAGTAGGGGTATTTCAGTAATTTTACTTGTAATCAGTAGGGTATTTTAGTAATTTTACACATAAGCATTTAATTATTTATTTTAATATTAAAAATCTTATTATTATTTCAAAAGTCAAAATTCATTTTTGTTTTCATCATTTCATGTGCCAATTCATTTTTCTTTTCTCGAGTCACCATACATACGCAGAGCAATTCCAAATTCATCTTCCGGTTCATTTTCGTTTTCCTATGTCACCATACATATGCAGAAGTGCATAACCCTCCGTCAAACATACTCATCCTTCCAATACCAACCGCACCGCCAAATACCACCGTTACAAACTAACTTCAACAATAAACTACCGCCATCACCAACACTAACCACCACCACCAATACCAACCGCCGTCTCTCTTTTTCTTTAAATCGCAACCACCATTAGCATCATCTTTCTAACACGAAACCCTAGGCGTCTTCATCAGCATCCTCTTCATCAGATCTGAGCAAACCCTAGCCACCAAATCGGAGGCTAGATCTGAAACTTCTGGCGGCTATATCAGATCATCTTCACCACACGAAACCCATAGTGTATAAACATTGGTGGCCAGATCTGAAACCTACGGTGGTCGTAGGGTTTAACCAGATAGTGGTGGTGGCGGCGGCAGATCTGTGAACAACTTGTGATAATCCCTAATTCGAGAGAGGGTGAGAAAGAGAGAGAGTGGTTGTCACCATCAGATCTGTTTTTTTTTTTTTTTTTTTTTCACATGGCTTCAACCCCTAAATTGTGATAACCCCTAATTCGAGTTGACTGTGAACAACTTTCCAGACGAAACGGTGTTAGTTGTGATGGTTTAGGTTTTAAGCTTTGATCCACTATTAGTTGGGTTCAGGTTTGCAAGACCCACTCCGATAGCAGACTGGCTTCACAGGCCTGAGATCAAAGTGGTAGTGGTTCTAATGACGGGGGTATTGTGGTGGTTCTAATGACGAGGTGGTGGTGGCGGCGGTTTGACGTAATTACTGTGGTGGTGGTGGTTTGCCGGAATTACATGGTGATGATCGGAATCAATGAAGAAGATGCTGGGTTTGGTTTAGAGAGAGAGAGAGAGATGGTAAGGGTGAATGAGAGAGATTATGTTATTAGTTTTTAAAGTAATATCTTTAAAAGTAAAATTACCAAATTATCCTTACTTTATTCATAAAATTACCAAAATACCTTTTTAGCTAACAGATATTTTGGATGGAGTTAGATGTGTGGAGCAAATTGGCAACAAAACCGAAACATCAGGGAGTAAAATGGCTATTTTTAAAGGTTTGGGACAAAACCGTTAAAGTGACCAAACCACAGGGAGTAAAACGGAAGTTTACTCAAATGAATATTATAAAACCAAAATACTATACAAAATCGCAAACCTGGGTACTGAATCGTTGGAATTTCGAGTTTTCTGACAAATCGTTGGACAATTCAAACAAAACAACCAAGATTGTATGGATCAGGTAAGTTAAACATAAATAATAACTCTAATGACAGAAAAAAAAAACCCTAATTAAAGGAAAATATGAATGATACAACATGAATCTGCTCAAATCGATGGACGATTCAACTGAATCAACCAAGTCTGTATGGATTGTATAACAAATAACGTCAAAAGAAGATTTAATGGCGAAAAATAAAACCCTCGTTTGCAAGAATAAACCTGGTAAATGGGATTTTCCTTCGGCAAGGTAATGATGGATGGAGCCGTCCCTGATTTCTTCTTCTTTGTTGGCCAATACTCAGCAGGATTTTGGGGAACAATGAGGAATTTGAAGGGTGTAGTAGGTATAAATCTAGGGCCAAAATCTAATTTGAAGAGATGATAAAGGAAAAAAGGGGACGGAGTACTGTTGGGCGGGAAAATGAAAAAAGAGATGCCCTAATTTAATGACACGTAGCGCAAATCATCTTTCATTTATTATATATAATAGATACTTAGTAGGGATCAAACTAGGCTATACCATATTTGCAGCTTATTATTTCAACGGCCGATAGGTTAAAAAAGTGGATCAACATTTTTGTAATTTGATTGTCAACGATGATTTTTCTCTCTAGATGTTTAGTAATTGACCCGATATTTAGGTTAAATGTAGCATATACAGATAGTCTTATTGTACAAAACGTATGAAAGACATGAACAGTTTAAAAAACA
>JARYGA010054851.1:0-25327 GCA_030545235.1 Helianthus tuberosus | reverse complement strand
TGTGAGCCAAAAGCTTCTTGGAAGGATTGCCAAATCCTTGACACGAAGCGTCCATCTCTATCAGAGATGATCGAGAGAGGCACTCCATGACGTGCAACAATCTCTCGCATGTATATCTCAGCTAGTTTACTAGTGTTGCCCTTTTCTTTGATTGGCAGGAAGTGCGCGGATTTTGTTAGACGGTCTACTATCACCCAAATTGTATCATGGCCTCTAGGCGTCTTTGGCAACTTCGTTATGAAGTCCATTGAAATCTGCTCCCACTTCCATTTGGGTATTTCAGGTTGCTGCAGGAGACCTGAAGGCTTCTGGTACTCGGCCTTTACCTTGGCGCACGTTAAACACTTACTAACATATACTGCAACATCGCCCTTCATCCTAGGCCACCAGTAGAAATCCTTGAGATCCTGGTACATCTTATCTGCTCCGGGATGAATTGAGTACCGCGACTTATGGGCTTCATAAAAAATAACCTTCCTCAAACCACCAAACAGAGGAACCCAAATCCGTTTCATGAAGCATAAAGTTCCTTCCTCGTTTGGTATCAACTGCTTTTCCATCCCACGGAGATACTCGTCCTCAATATTCCTTTCTTTCAAAGCTTCTCCTTGTACGGCACGAATGCGCAAAGAGAGGTCTGTCTGGACAATCATCTCCAAAGCCCTAACCCTTATGGGCTTGATCCTTTCCTTTCGACTCAGGGCATCGGCGACTACATTTGCTTTCCCTGGATGATATTTGATCTCGCAGTCATAATCATTCAACAGTTCTACCCAGCGTCTCTGCCTCATATTAAGCTCTTTCTGGTTAAATATGTGCTGCATGCTTTTGTGATCAGTGAAAATTGTACATCGCGTACCATACAAATAATGTCGCCAGATCTTCAATGCAAATACCACTGCGCCTAACTCCAAATCGTGCGTGGTATAATTTTTCTCATGGACTTTCAACTGGCGTGAAGCATAAGCTATAACCTTCTGTCTCTGCATCAATACGCAACCCAAACCTTGACGTGAGGCGTCACAATATACCACGAAGTCATCCGTTCCTTCGGGTAGCGATAAGATCGGTGCGTCACAAAGTTTGTTCTTAAAATGCTTCATCTTGTTTGTCACTCCAATCGAACTTTTTGTCTTTCTGTGTGAGCGCGGTCAGAGGTTGAGCGATTTTAGAAAAATCCTCAATAAATCTTCGATAATAACCAGCCAAACCCAAGAACTGTCGAATCTCGGTTGGCGTCTTTGGGGTCTCCCAATCCTTGATCGCCTCGATCTTTGTGGGATCATCATCAATTCCATTTCCATTTACCACATGTCCAAGAAACTGGACTTCGCGTAGCCAGAACTCACACTTCGAGAACTTAGCGTACAACTTCTCCTTCTTAAGTAGCTCTAGAATAGCTCTTAAGTGTTGTTCGTGCTCGTCCTTTGTCTTCGAGTAAATCAGAATGTCGTCGATAAATACGATCACAAACTTGTCCAAGTACGGCTTGCAGACTCGGTTCATTAGGTCCATGAAAACTGCAGGTGCGTTTGTCAGCCCAAACGGCATTACTAGGAACTCGTAATGTCCATAACGAGTCCAAAAGGCCGTCTTCGGGATACTTTCCTCTTGTATCCTTAGTTGATGATATCCTGATCGAAGGTCTATTTTTGAATAAAAGCTCGAACCTTGCAGCTGATTAAACAGGTCATCGATTCTCGGCAAGGGATATCTATTCTTGATAGTCAACTTATTAAGCTCGCGGTAGTCTATGCACATACGGAAAGTACCATCCTTCTTTTTAACAAACAGAACCAGAGCTCCCCAAGGTGAGAAGCTTGGTCTGATGAATCCTTTGTCCAAAAGCTCCTGGAGTTGTGTTGACAACTCCTGCATCTCCGAAGGCGCAAGTCTGTAGGGTGCCTTGGCTACAGGCGCGGCGCCTGGAACCAAGTCAATGTGGAACTCAACTTTCCTTTGAGGCGACAATCCCGGCAAGTCTTCTGGAAAGACTTCGGGGTATTCTTTCACTACTGGAATGTCTTCGATCTTTGGTTCAGCTGCTTCCTTGTCCATGATGTGTGCCAAGAATGCAACACATCCCTTCTGCAAACACTTTCTAGCTTTCAGACAGCTAATAATCCTCGGCGGCGTATCCTGCTTCTGTCCGTGCACTACGATGGTTTCTTCATCCGTCACAGGGATACGGATGGTCTTCTCATGGCAAACAATCTCGGCCTTGTTGTTGGACAACCAATCCATTCCCACTACCACATCAAAGCTTCCCAACTCGACAGGTAGCAGGTCTAGCGTAAATTCGTGTCCTCCCAATTCTATCATGCATCCTCTTATAACTTCACCCGTTTCAACTAGTTTCCCATTCGCCAATTCAATCGAGTACGGAATATCTAACTTACTAGCGGTCAATCCAAGTATATTCTTAAATTCTAACGACACGAAACTATAATCGGCGCCAATATCAAACAGAACAGATGCAAAACGTTGGTTTATCGGGAACGTACCAGTGACAACGTTGGGATCCTAGCGCGCTTCTCTTGCGCCGATGTTGAATATTCTCCCACGGGCTTGATTCAGTTTCGGGCATTCCTTCTTAAAGTGCCCAACTTCTCTACAATTAAAGCATCCTAGCCCTTGGCCATTTCCGTTCCCAGCTTGAGTGTTGTTTTGGTTGCGATTTCCATTACTAGCTTGATTCGCAACGTTCCCACGGTTTCCATTTCCTCCATTGTTTCCTTGCGGGCGGTTCCCATTACCACCTCGGTTGTTGTTCCTATTAACAAAACCTCCTTGGCCACCCCGGCCAACACTAACCCAGCAAGTATCCTTCAAGTGACCAATTTTCCCACAAGCTTCACATGTTTTTGGTCCGCACCGGCCAGTATGATGGCGCTGGCATGTGTTACACTTGGGCAGTGTGCCCATATAACCTTTTCCTTTGTTTTCAGCACCGGTTGCAGCTCTAGCCGGTGTGCTTGGCTCGCCCTTCTTGCTTACATGGCTGGTTCCTTGCTTGAAATTGGAAAATTTTCCCTTGTTTTCTCCCAACGACTCAGCATGTGTTTCTTTCTTCTTTGGCTCAACATTTGGAAACTTGTTCAACCGAATGGCCTCCTCAGTAACCGCCACACTAAGATCAATCGCTTCCGTGATTGTGGCAGGTTTGGACGTGGTAACCATACTCATTATTTGGGGAGCCAATCCCCAGATGAACCTCTCAACACGTTTAAACTCTGGTGTGACCATGTACGGTACTACGTGAGATAAATCATGAAATCTTTGAACATATTCTGCAATCTTGGGACCATCCATTCTCAGATGCCAGAACTCGGTCTCTAACCTCTGTATTTCAGCACGCTAGCAGTACTTCTTTCTCATTAACTCTTTTAACTCAGCCCAAGTTAACGCATAAGTAGCAGCTTCTCCTAAAGTCTGCACATGCAGATTCCACCATGATAGGGCTCCATCCAGAAATAGCCCTAAGATGTAGGTCACTTGTTGCTCTGGAGCACATTTGCTCATTCTTAAGACAGAGTCTGTCTTTTCAGCCCACCTAACAAACGCAACGGCACCTCCTGCGCCGTCGAAATTCACGGGCTTACAGTCGAGAAACTGCTTGTAGGTGCACCCATGAGGCGGATTGTTGTTGCCGTTGTTTCTTGAATGGCTCCCGCTCGTTCCTCCTTGTGAGGCTGCATACTACGCTATGGCGGCAGCAATGATTCCTTGGAGTTCCGCCTCCGAAGTGGGCATGCGCATCTCGCGTCTTGGAGGCATCTTCTAAAAGATGATCGTGTTGGTCAGGTCATAGTAAGTAAACAACATACGTACGTAATATCATTCAAACACATAACATCTCATGTTACAATTTAACCAAGCATATAGCATCACATGTTATAAAATGTATTCAATCAATCCAACATCACATATAATGAGAATACTGCGATTGCGCTATCATAAATTGAGACCACAATAATGTTTACAAGTTTTGTATCTGTATCGTACATCACAAATGGCTAAGGGTCACATCGCCCTTGCCCAATCTGGCTAATCAACTACAACAAGCAAAAGCTAAACATCAAAAGTCATGTCATCAAAATGCGGTCTTCCAAAAAGCTGTATAGTCTGCACAATCGCGGTCCTCTCACCAAAAGTCTACCTGCGTAAGACCAAAAATATGCCTATGCTGATGGCGGCGGAGGATGAGGAAAATGAGAATAGAGTAAGCGACGGATATGTAACCAGTCCTCCTCCATAGCGCGATAGGCGCGCAACAAGTATGCTATCTGCTGCTCAGGAGTCCAAAAGCGAGCGACAGAATCGGGGGACAGTGGACGTTGAGGGTGCGGGCTGCAAATGGGGATCGACAATGACAAGGTGAGTGTGGAGCTGACTCCAAAACCTGAATACGACGCGTCAATGCGTCCTGCTGTACCATCAAAGAAACGAGGATGTCCTCGGTAGAGTGCCCAACATAGTACGGGTGGTAAGGATTAGACAGTGGCATAATAGGGGGCGTAGTCCATAAAAATGGCTCGCTCGATGGTGCAGTGGGTGGTGCAACAGAAGAAAACTGTGACGTGAACGGTAAGGATGATGGCCGCAAAACAGAGGGTTCAAAACCTTATAACAGAGGGTTCAAAACCTAGTAATCAATCATCCTAGAACAGATGATTAGTTTTCAAAGCGGGATAGAAATTTGTGTTCTTATTGTGGTTGTCACCTAAGAATAAGTGACGGTATTGTTTTAAAACTAAACACAAGAAAACTTGTGTTAGGGTCCTAGGAAGGTTATAGTCTAGGTCAAAGCATTACTAATAACCTAATTCCCTATAACCATTGGCTCTGATACCAACTTTTCTGTCACACCCCGACCACGTAGAACAACCAGACGTGGCGGAAACGTCGGGGAGTGTTGTAACAGAATCATTGTTTCGTAACCATGGAATAAATAAATTCTGTTTTATTGAATAAATGAACTCATTGTTTTAATGCAATCAAATAAGTACAACTATGATCTTCCAAGTTTTAAATTTGCTAAGGCACGAGTCCATCCTAAATGTAGCATGTATCAACAAATCATTGCAAAGCAGTACCTGAAACATGTGTAAAAATAGGTACGTCAGCATAAAAATGCCTGTGAGATACATTGGTTTTGTGAAAATAGGATTCATAACTTGTAAGTTTAAGAAAAAGTTGTTTAGTAAAAGTCAGTCATGAACCTTGTAAATTGATTTGTTTTGTAAATCGTTTGAAAAACAATATGATCAGATGATATGTATAAATAAGTGTAAGGTTAAATGAATAACCATGTAAAATGAGTTTGTATAAGATAAGTTGTTGTAAAACAATGTCTTATGAAAAGTATGTTATTTGTATAAAATGTTATATGACTTAAATTGAAATGATTCAAATAACGCTACGATATGTAATACCATACAAACACTTATATATAGGAAGTACCAGCGGCGTATCCACCATGCTTGTATCATATTACACACGCCTCATTACTTAAGTCACTTACTCAAACCAAACCACCAATATAGAATGTTCATGTTTAAACCAATAGTCCAATGTTATTGTATAACTCAAGTTAAATGTAAACCATGTAATGTGTAAACAAAAGTTATGTTTGGTAAGTAAAATGAAATTTCTTAAACCACAAGTAAAAATGTACAAAACAAAGTGTTTGAATATATCAAAAGTTATGCTTTGTAAAATAATGTAAGGTTAAACGAATAACCTTATAGTAGCATATTAAAAGTATACTTTGGATTTGTAAATAACATATTAAACTATGTTTTGGTTTCATAAATAACATATCAAAATATGCTTTGGGTTTTATAAATAACATATAAAAATATGTTTTGGTTTGTTGATAAAATATATATGTTGGTTCTGTACAATACCACACATGAGAGTATATCAAACTACACTTTTGGGAGTATATCAAAATATACTTTAAATGTGTGATTTAAGAATTCATTCACACCTAGTGCATCAAACTACACCTTTGAGACTATAGGGATACCACAAAGGCAATCCCTATTTGGATGGAGAAACAAATTGGTTTCAGACATTCCATGACAACAGGAATGGGGTGTCTAATCCTATAGCGCTATATCATACTAACAATCGGTCTGGTGAACATAAAATAAGTACAATTCAACATTTTATTTTATGTTCATTGAGAACTCAGTGTTTAAACCATAGATAGTCATTTAGTTTGTCAAATGATAAGTAATAACATGTATAATCAATTATACTTTGAAATCATGAAAATAACACATAGGTACACATGCTTCACCCCAAAACAGTTTGGAAAACAGTAAAATAGGGGAACTACGTACTCACTTGAGATTGCTCAGAAGTCCTAAGATAACCACCAAGCAATGCTAGAGATCACGGAATCAAACGACACCTAATATAGGTAACTATGTTAATAAACCAGACCTAAGTCGGAGGATTTAGATAGAATGAGGGTTCGTAAACCAAACGAGTATGGAGACTCGTGTCATATGGTTTAACAAAGCCTACATACTAAATGAAACCTAACCTAAGTGCTTACGGCCCGTTTAGGTAGCTTATGCTACTTTAACGCGTCGTTCGCGTGAAACGCGTTCGGAAAGCCTAACTAGTCCTATGATAAGTAAAATATGCCTTAACATGTCTAATATTGTTACCAAATCAGTTTAGATACCAAAAGTTATGTTACATATGCTTAAAATGAATTTTGGCGTAAAAAGGGCATTTTGGTAATTTACCTAAGGCATATAAACTACCTATCATACAACAACTTAAACGAAGCGACCATAAGGTATAACCTCGGAAGGTTATTCCCTATATACTATGGTCACCTAATGTGTTTGGTCGGATCCTAATGATCGACCAAATGGGTCGGGTTTGAAGGTATAAGCGATTTATTAGATCGCTTACCCTTACGACCCTAGACAACGTGGTAATCAGTAGGCATAGTCACAAGGGACTATAACCATCGTGATTACGCTCACGTTGCGAAGTTCAAACGAACTTCGCATTGACCATAAACTGGTCAATGCAGAAAGTCAAACAAAGTTTGACTTTCGGACTCGAAAAGCAATAAAAGAACGAAGGAATACTTACAAAGGGTCCCCGAATGCTAATCTTGATTCAAGTAGCTCAGGTATGAAACAATGGTTTCAACTTAGAGCTTCTCAAATCAGATTCTTGTGGGATTTGAAATGGGGATGGATGGGTATTTATATTTTTCGGAGAGCCGTTAAGATCGTTTCTCGAATAACGTGATCGAATCTCATCCGTACAAGTGTTGGAATGTTATGGTAACTCATTTTGCCCACCACAAGAGATTGACATGTGGCATTGGCCTTTGGGGAGTGTTTAAAGGCTGTTAATCAGCAGGCAAAATGATTTTCTGCATCTGACCCATGCTTACAGACCTCAACACTAATAATGTTGAGGTCCGTAAGGACCTTGCAGGTCTGAAACTTTCAAAAATGGCAGAACAGGCCCCTGAAGCTCCAAACTTGCTATTTGATGCATTTTTGACATGTTTAAGCCCCGTTAACCCCATTTCAAAGCTCTAAAATGAAGTTAAAGTATAGGGAACTTAAAATGAGCTCAAAAATATCTCGGATGTCGGTTTGTTTGGCCGTACGATTGCGTTGTTCGGTTAATTACGACGGAATGCGCATAAGCGCGAAACACGATCCAAATAGCGTGACGAATGGATTTTTCTTATGCCAAACACTAAAATAAAATATTTTAGTGCTTACATAAATTTTTTGATGTCCGAATGTATTCAGAACGTAAGTTATGCGCGAAAATGTAAACTTATGCACTTTTTGACACTTTTAGTCCCTGAATGACCCAAAAGTTTATTTTAGCACACCGAACCCCTCGAAGCCTATTTCTAAGCTACATAAAGGATATTTAGGGTGTGTTTAACTTATGGTAATGTTTCAGAATATCTGTTACAGTTCAAATTGGCATACTTTCGTAGTTTGTCAAGTTTAGTCCCTGTAAGCGAATTAACTTGTTTTTGCCATACCAAAGCCTTTAAAACTTATTTCTAAGTTATGTAAAGGTTATTTAAGGTATATTAACCCTATTTCACTATTATGAAGTGTTCGTTGGATTAAACTGGTTATATTTACGCATCAGAGCGCGTATAACCCTCCAGAAAGCGATTTAAAGCTTAAAATCGAACAGGAGTTAATATGTGCAAACGATACACATATTTTTACAAATCCCAAGTATGAAATACAATATTTCATTGGTTTGGCATTTGTTTGATGGTTGAAGTGATACAGGTGTCACAGGATCAAAACCAGGAGGAAAGATGGGGTCTAAATCATCGTCAATATCTTGATCAAACTCGAAGTCGTGTGTGGGAGCAGGTGCAGCTGATAACGCCATGTCTGGTTCGGTGGCATGAGAGTGAAGCTGCACTCCCAGAGTGTGCAAAGATGCGGACGCCACAGACTCAAAGGAATCTGGGACAGGTGAATCAGCAGGTGCCTCCTCCGCAGGGGCATCGGCAATGGGTAGAATTACATCAGCAACAATAGGGGCCCCGTCCTCATGGTCAGCCTCGGGTGGGTCCTCCTCAAATAGATCGACATCGTCGTCAGAAACATCAACAAGTGGCATATCTACCATCGGATAAGCAGCAAGTGGTATAGGAGCAAGGATCACCGCAAGTGGTAAGTCCCCGACCGGAAGGCCATCAGCAGGCTCGGCTCTGATGTCGGGTAGCGCAAACGGCTGGAAATCATCGTCATCGGTGCTGGTGGTATCTGAGGTATACACCTCTCACTCAGATGGAACCTCGTCATCTAAAACAACTGCCATAGGATCTAAGGTATCTGAAACTCCCGTGTCTGATGAGGATGGCATGATATCTGTAACACAGTCACATTTATGCACATATATCAATCATAAAGTCAAATAAACATGTTAGCCACAATAAAGCAGACAAGTAATCATCCTAGTCTTCCCTAGACTATCCTTTCCAGTTTCTCCGACTAAATTCCCTGGTCTCTAAGACCAATTTTTTCCCTGTCTCTAAGACTAAATCCTCCCTCAGCCTCTAAGACTGATCCTCCCTCAGTCTCTAAGACTGAAATAATATTTTTGAAAAGTGTATTGTGCCCTTTTGTTTGTAAAAATGTCTTGTGCCCTGGATCTGGACGTTTAGTGTATGCAATGTAAAAATGTTTTCGTGAGAGCCCTAGTGATCATAGTCTAGACTCGAGAAGGAATCCTAGTTCTCTATGATCAATGCTGTGATACCAAGCTGTCACACCCTGGCTTTGCGGAAGCGTGGGTTTATTTTGGTGTGACTTCTTAATACCATAGCACATATCATAACCATGCTATATGAAAATAAAACCATGATGTTCATCCATTAGGTAAGTTTTAAGAGTAAACACGACAACATTGTTTTTAAAAGTCGAAACTTACAACCATGACATAATTAAAACTTGTTCACAAACACAACCAAAAGACATGAATAAAAACACAGTTTAAGACTTGTGACCCGTCCAGGCAAAGATCACATTTCCTAAACTCGGATGACATCATTGCTCCTACGCAGCGTGACGACCAGTGCATACTTTGCCAGATCCACCAATTTCCTGAAATACATGTAAGTTGAAAAAATCAACATAAAGTTGAGCGAGTTCATGTAAAAGTATGTAAACCTTTGTAATATGTTTGTATGTATGAAAAATCCCTGGTATGTAGTAAATAAGGAAAAAGAGATCACCATTGGGTTGCAAAGCCAATGATATGTGTGAAGTGTTGTAGGAAGACTCAAACCTAGCAGATTTATGCGTCGGGCTCAAAGTCACCCCGAGGTCCGTACAGTGGGCCTGGAGTTGGGCTCGCTACACCCAGATAGATCTACCACTAATGACCCTCGGTCCCACAATGAGGATTAATGGCCACTAGTTCCAGCCTACCCACTCACATGATCTAAGTAGTATACCCTCCTTAAGCTAACCATACCATGTATATAAGTATCCATAATTTTTGTAACATGTATTCCACCCCCGCAGTATAAAAACTGAAAACAGTTAAGAGAAAAGGGGGACATGAACTCACAGAAGTGCGTCTCGAAATAGTCAATCCCAAATCAACCTGCTGCGTGACGACCTACACGTACTAATTCCTATTAGACGGATGGTCGTGCCTTGGCTTAAGGTTTAACGTTTTGTTGGAGAAATAGTTAGGTAACTATTCCGTGTTCACACTTCCTATATATTTAATAAATATATTCCTTCCCAAGGATGGGGGTTTTAATACATGTGTGTTTTATAGTTCCGAAAATATATTTTTAAGTCTCACTTGAAAATATATTTTAATCACTTGTCTAAAATATTCTAACTCCAAAATATACATATTCTTCCCAAAAATATTATATTTTACTTCATACCATTTCCAAAATAATACTTTATCAAAATACACATTTAAGAGTATTTTCCGAAAATACATAAGTTACATTTTAAAGTTCGCGTTATAATAATAATACCGGTGTAACTTAAATATTTATTTGTGATAGCGTTGGTATTATTTTGGAGTCGTGATATCCTAATATACTCCCGTTATATTATTTTTGCCCTAAAAATAATATATGTAGTTCACAAAATAATCACATAATCACACAAGCGTTTTATTATGAAATATATATTCTAAATATATATTTAACAAGTTTTATTTACGAAAATCCACCTCCGATACTTTGTAATTTTTGAAATAAAAATCATGGGGAAGTTTATTTTGAAAACAGAGTTAAAAATATATTTTGTAAACATTTGTTTAGAAAAATATTTCTAAGTGTTATATTTCTGGAAAAATTTCGCCAGAGTTTTCTCTGTAACTGGAGGTGTCCACGCTTACAAGCGTATCATTTTCTTTTCAAAATTTCAATCAACGATCATCAATCAACAATATAAAATATTTATTCATCAAACTAGACAAAATATGAATAATCATAAACTCTTGAACTTGAATGTTTTGTAAAAATATGTAGTAACTTTCTAACATATTTAATAGATCTTGTTATCTTTAAAAATAAAATTAGTTTCTTAAAAACTTTATTTTTAAAGATCTTGAAGTTTCACAACTTCTAGTCATGTTTTACCAAAAATATTTTTTGTTAAATTTTTCTTGTGACACAAGTGTTTACACACTTGTTTATTCACTAAAATGCTTTTAGTTTATGCAAGGTCCGGGTTTTAACAAATCTTGCATCTTTCACTTGGTTCTTCCGAAAAACCACTTGTAGATCTTTAGATCTACATGTTTAGAGTCTTATTTTACAAGAAAAATTACATTTACTCAAGTTCATGTTTCATGAGTGGAAGGGTTCATCATTTTTCATAACTAACACTAACATACTACTAGTTCATGTTCTTGAACATGATCTAGTATGGTTAGATGATGATCCATCCCACTCTTAGTAACAAACAACATCAAATAATCACAATCATACAAGATTCATAAGATTTACACATGTATCTTCTCTTTGTCCACCATTAATCACTTATGTTCAAGACTTTATGTTATGTTCTTTAGTGTTCTTAACTTTCAACCATTAAATCACTTATTAACCACCATAAACAAGATCAAGATGATGTTTAGAGGCACTTACTACTAGCACAAGGCTAGGGAAGAAACAAGACGTAAATGTGGTGGATAAAAGAAATCTAGAGAGGTTCTTGCACTTCCGAAAGCACCGAGCTTGATTGTATGATCTTTAACACCTTTGGGTATGTATGGTTTGCTTGTAGGAGGCTTAATGGTGGCGGTTTGGTGGTGTGGTGGTGGCGGACGGACAAGAGAGAAAGAGAGAGCAAGAGTTGTTGAGTGTTTTGTGAAAATGAAAGTGATTAACTCTTGAGTTTACTTATAAACCAACTTCCTATTATCCAACATAGTTATGTGTTCAAATATTAACATATAAATTTCATCAAATGAGGCATAAAACTAACCCTTTTTTAGTACTAATGTTGGAAAAAGTGTGCTTTTGTCTTCCTTTTGTATTTTCAGGATTAAATGAGCTCAAATTAACAAAAGAAGCAAAAAGACACCAAAATCTAACATAAATACAAGAAAAGGAGCAAGACATGGCATGCCCGACCCCACAACAGCATCTTCCCAAGCAAAACAAGAGATCAGAGGCCTGAACACGCCCCATGCTCAGCCAGCACGGGGGCGTGCCCAAGTGTCAGCAGAAAAGACAAAGTGGTAGAAGCTTCTATTGCCCACCACGGGGCCGTGCTCAGCGGACACGGGGCTGTGGTCAACTATAAGATTCGCACAATCCAGGCAAATCTTCATAGTACAAAGATTCTTCTGCACACGGGGTCGTGCTCAGCGGACACGGGGGCGTGGTCAACTAATAAGACAAAGCTGCATTTAATGAAGAAAGAGAGGATGTGGACACGGGGCCGTGCCCGAGCTTCTGTTCAGCCTATAAATAGGAGTGCTTGGCTCAAGCTCAAACCATCCCTTGGCACACCACCTCTCTCACACTTCACCCACCACCCACCACCACCATAACACCATCATCCACCACCATCATCCATTGTCCATCGTAGAGTGTGTGAGTCGTCTCGGAATCCAAGATTGATCGTAAGAGTTCTTGACAATCAAGGCCATGTTTGCCTAAGTCTCTTACATCACTTGGTGAAGACAAAGTGTCTAGTGTAATACTTTTTATTTCTAATCTTTTGCACTTTTTACTTGGTTTTGTATTAATGACTTTAATAACTAGTTGCTTATGTTGAAGGTGATCTTTCCTT
Organism: Helianthus tuberosus; assembly: GCA_030545235.1. Lineage (NCBI taxonomy): Eukaryota > Viridiplantae > Streptophyta > Magnoliopsida > Asterales > Asteraceae > Helianthus > Helianthus tuberosus. The sequence goes on along the minus strand of JARYGA010054851.1, from coordinate 12,521 downwards.
ATCGTTTGTCCGTGGTGTCTTGGCATTATTTTACTGTCTATATAAAATAAAAGATTTTCACCATTCATATCTCCACGGTCTATATGGAGGTATGTTGGCTACCTGGTCGGGGGTTAAGGGAACGGTTTGGTAAAGGTCTTGCCATTGTTCAGCGTTTAGAGGTCCTGCAATGGACCTGGGTCAAATTTAGTAGGACCTCCTTCAATGCTTCACGGTATTGGATGGCGGGGGTCTAAACTCTTTGACCCCCTCATAAGTTAACTACTATTAATACTATAACCCGGCTATTTAGGACTGTATCCCTGCTGACTCAGACTACTTAGTCGAGGGTAACGTCACCTCCAAAAGAGGGGCCTACCATAATATTGCATTAATAACTTAATTCATTATCTTCCAATAATCCACCCTTTTAGGATTGTATCCTTGCTGACTCAAACTACTGGGGTGAGGGTAACGTCACCTTCAAAAGAGGGGCCTACTACAATAACTAAGATAATCTCTTAATTATGTGCAAAAGTGCGGAAATAATCAAAGGTTACACTAGATACGAGTCGGAACCAAGTGATTCATCTTGTCTATCTGTTTTTATTTTTATTTTATTTTCAGCATTTTAGTTAGTTTTTATTTTTCTTAGTTTAAAACATTTTTCTAAACTTTTTATTTTGATTAGACGTTGAGGATAAACCGGTATTAAAAGCTCTTGTGTCCTTGGACGACCTCGGTATCTTACCAACGCTATACTACGCTCAAGATGGGTGCACTTGCCCATATGTGTGTTTAGTGTTAGTAAAATATCGTGTTTTATAAATTTAAAACTTGGCTAAAATAAGTGTTAAAGGGGCTTAAAATATACACCTAATATATATAACACTTCACACGCATCACATATATTGTGTCATCTAGATACTAAACATGGGAGATTAAAATAATCAAATAATGTGGGGTGTGTCCCCACTCCACAAACCGGTTCGCAAGGGGGGGGGTATGGGGTTGGATTTCAAGTGTGTTTATTAATATAAAGGGTGTTAGGGTGTTCGGGGACCCTAACTAGCTCAGAAAAGCAGAAACAATGTCTTTAGCAATATTTTTATGTTCCGGGTAAGTCCGGTTGTTCGGTTGGATATTGATCCGTTAAAGTGTCAGACAAAGCTTTAAAGTGTCTTTAATATTATTTTTAGCGACACATTAATTTACCGACACTTTGGAAAGTGTCTAGAATTATTCTACCAAGTTTTTGCACTTTACTAGCTTTGTTAAAAGCTGAATTTTGGTTACTAGTGCAGAATTCTGCAATTAAGGTATGTTTTAGGAACTTCCGGGCACTATAACTATCACCTAGTGACGCAGTTTAATGATTCTCACCTCCCTACACTCCCTACTAGTGTAGAAATCTACTCCCGGCTCATATTGGCCTCAGAACAATGTCTGTTTTGGTGCTGGTAATGTCACCATGTTTACTGGGTTATCCGTTTAGTGTACTAACTGTGCTTTTATGCATCAAGGTTGTCACTAATGTTTGTGTGTAAGTAATAGAGTAACAGTATAGAATGTGATGCATGAGTATGTATGTATCAGAAATCAAGAAGCAGTTTGACCACAATTGTAAGCAAACACAGTAATTAAGCATTAATTAAATATTAATTAATTGTACGGATACCTGGTTTGATGAGGGTTGTCACACTGTAAAGAATCTTCCACCGAAGAAAATTCTGACAAAAGTGGTCCCTTTATTAAAAACACCTACTTTTCAGATGAATACACGCGAGAGCTGGACCCAACACATGGGTTTGTCGACAAAAAAAACGTCATGCATGACGAACACTTAAGGCTATTTTAGTCCTTTTGTAAAATTCACTTCTGCTATATAAAGAAGTCGAATTCATTAGTTTAGATATCCCCAGCTAGCATCTCCTATCCCTGGCTCGAATCCTAAATCCTCTCAACAACTCTCAACCACCCTCACTTTTTTCTTCCGTTGATCATTCGAATGATCAATTTTAGTTTTCTAGTTATGTGTACTATGGAGTAGAAACTCCTTTAAGGAGTTGATGTAAATATGAAGAAGTTCTCCTTCGGGAGAACAGTTATGAAATAAAAACTCCTTTGTAACCCCCTATCTTATTTTCTATCTTAAAGTTTTTATTCTGTAAAACCTGAAGTCCTGGAGCCCGTTGAAGTACCGCTTAGGCAGGAGGCCGTTAGGGAAATTAAGGGTTGGATTGGTCCCTTGCAGAAGAAATAGAAACTTTCAAGAAGAGAATACAAGAAGAAAAAGGTATAGATTTTATTTCAAACTGTTAAAATACTTCAAGATTGATATTTCATATCTCTCCTTAAAATCTTAAAAAAGAATTTTATTCTAACACAAAACTAAGATTTTGATAAAATCAAAAAATGATGTTTATAAACAAACACAAAAAGAAATCGATTAACAACTATCGAAACAAATGATTTTTCAATCTAAAATATTTAGTCAAAAAATGACTATAAAAATAATGAATTTTGTAAATTCAAAGGATTAACTCCACAATTAAACAATTTCAAAATTGTTTATGCTAGTCAACAATTGTCGACTAATAATTTAGAATTCATATTCGAATTATCGATTGATTATTTTAATCGAACGAATAATTCATTTGAATTTTATATTCAAAAGACTATGCATCTTTTGAATTTTATATTCTAATTTGTAAATGATATTTACAAAAACCAAGTATACAATGAGTATGCACCAAGATTTCCTTAAAAAAGAAATCCGTCGGGTTAATCAAGAATTAACCATGTATCAAAGTCTAATTAACCAATTAGAACAGTCTCTTAAGAGATCACCTAGAAATAGGAGAGCTGAACGTGTTCAGTTTAATGGTCTTAAAGCTAACCGCTTTAGGCTAAAAGAAGAACTCAAACGTCTTGAAAACCAAGTTTTCTAACCAATGAGTCTTAACAAGACCACAAAACTCCTAAAGGACTTAATGAACCCTTTAGTTGAATTTTTAAAAAATTCTGAAGTACCTCCGCAAGTTGGTATCGATTAAAAGAAAAAGATTCATTTAAATTAATGAATTTTATATTCTATAGTCTATTAGTTGGGCAAGTTGGTATCAGAGCCATGTGCTCGTTTTTTTAGAAGAGGGGATTAGTTCCTATGTGACAACCCGTAATTTACGGCCCTTAATTACGTAATTAACAGGCGATTAACGCGATAATAAATAGTGTTTACAGCGCGAATTGACTTAATTAGGCCTCTGGAGTGCCTAGGAACGTTTATCCGACCTTACAGTGCGCGAACGGTGGTTTACAGTGAAACCTGGGAAACGTTAAACGACAACAGATTGAAACCGAACAGGATACTGACAACGCCGACAAATATTAAATTTTTACGATATGTTTTAGCTTCGTAATTAAATTTTATTGACTACAGTCGAAACCGGATCGAAAAACGGAGAAGACGGCAACGATACAATTTTTCGCGATTATTACCGTAATCAACGAACGGGCGTGCAAACAACGACTACCGACCGTGTTTTTGTGTGTTTTAATTTTTGACGTTAAACGGAGTTTTGGATTCAACAACGGGTCTCGTAGGAATTACAGGCCACTTATACACGGGGATTGAGCTTGTAGGCCCTGGGCCCAAGCCCAAAATCCACAAGCCTAAACAGCCTAAACCTATTAGAATTTTACTACAAGATTTTCTTGAAAATCTTACCATGATCTTGTCAAGATCTACAAAATCTAACTAAATCTAAGCAAAATATCACCAAAAATCTCTAGAAATCTACACAAATCTATACTAAATCTTGATTTAAGATTTGCCTGCTGCATATCTCTTGCTTAAATCTTCATGAGATCTGGTAAGATCTTTATACACAAGACAAAATGAAACCACATGGGTCTTTACACACTTGGATGAGTATAAGAGGCCCATACCCTAACATCCTTCATTCATCAAACATACACACACAAACACAGACTCTTAGTCTGTCTTGCCCTCCCTCCATCGATTCCTCACAAATATAAACACAGAGATTACATCTCTCATAATATTAAAATACATAAGAATTATTTTTCCCCTAAATCACTTTCACTCTCTCGATTCTATATACACGGACACATGAAGAATCCACCTACTCCAAATCACCAACACCTACCTTGACTCCCTCATATCAGCGGCGGCCGGAGCCGGTGCCGGCTGTAATCCAGGCGACGGGTCTTCCACAGTCGCACACCTCTCCCATCGACACACTAAGCCGACAACCCCCCCCCCCTTGTGTCTTCGATAATCGCCGGCCACCACAGTGGTGGCGGCGCGTGATGGTGCAGCGGTGCGACACAAAGAAACGAGGAAGAGAGAGAGAAAGAAACCGGCGGTCGGAGGCTCGGACCGCCGGTCGGTTCTGTTATCCGATGGTCAATTCGTTTTTCCGGCCGATTGATGGTTGTTTCAGGTAGGGGTGAGCCACGAAAGTGGTGGTTCTGGCACGATGGTGGTCCGACACGGGACGGCCGGTGACGCGGCTGTGGAGGTGGTTCGAGTGTGGGTTTGTTCCGGGTTCGGGTTGGGTTAGTGTTGGTGGTGCCGTACGACTCAGCTCAGTTTCGGGAGCGGTTCGGTGCGGGTCAACTCAGCTCCGGTTTGGTTCACCTGATCAAACCGAGTCAACTCAGTTGACTCGGTCAACACAGTCAAGACTCGGTCATCTGGTCAGCGACTTAGGTTCGGGTTACAGGTTCGAGTCACATTAGGAAGCGGTTCGGTCGGCTCGGTCAAACTCGTCAAACTCGGTCAAACCCAGTCAACTCAGCGAGTTGACTCGGTCAGCTCGACTTTCGACTCGAAGAAGTGGTAAAGATTTTAACGGCGTTACTATTTCGTGTTTTATACTTTTAACTTATTTCGTGAAAACGAGCTCGAACCGACTGATTATAACTTACATTTGATATATGTTGACGAAATCACATATATAGTTTAATTGAATCTTTGATTGAATAATGTTGAATTTTGATAAAAAAATAACGACAACTTGTGTTGTCGGGGCGTCCAAAAACAGAGGAAACTCTGCCCGTTTTTCGAGAAATCCGTAAAATAAAGCGAGTTTTATTTAAAGCGACTTTTGAAGAACAAGATATGAATGTAAAGCTTCTTTCGACAACGACTTGCAACTTACGAGAACAAAGATACGGAAATTATTTCGACGACAAAAATGAATATAGTTATTATTATATTTATTTCAAACAAACTCGATTCCTTTTATAAATAAATATAGTTATATATTTACTTTCCAATACAAGTCGACGATTCTTTTACAAAATAAATATAAATGTTATATTTATTTTATACGCCTAGACGGCACATACGTATACTTTTGGCAAATATATACAAAAAGCAATATATAATACAAGTTTATTATATATTACTATCATATGAATATTCCTATTTACACAAACGACTTTTCGGAACTTAACAAGTTTAACTTAATCATTTTCATTAAGTTAGCAATTTACCGTTGAATCGTTCGATTAACGATTCGGTAGAGCTCGATGACGCGTAGTTTAGATACTGCGTATATTTAGTAACTTATAAGATATTCCGTGTTAGGAATATTGTAGAATGCACGCTAGCGAGTCTCACTTTGGAAACGACATCAAGGAAGTCGTAATTAGCTAGCTTTGCACAGGAATATTCAGGTGAGTTCATAACCCCACCTTTTACGGTTTTACATTTTTATAAATGTTTTCGGGGTGGAAAGACATGCACATTCTACAAAACATTCAAAGTGTTCAATAAACATGAATTACATATTTCTAAACCATTATACAAACAAGTTTTTAACTGACACAAATGGTTTACGAAAGGTTTATGATAACTATACCGGTTTTTCAGACAAAGCGTATTTTTGTAAAGTACATACAATGCTTACTTGTTTACTAAATTGGGGAAATGATGAGTACAAAAACATTCATGTGAAACATTCAAGTGAAACATTCAAGATCATGTCTCGAATAGGGTACCATAAGCACCATTAATCAACGTATACATTCAGACCGCGGAACAAAAGGTTAGATCTAATGGGTTTCAGGCAACCCCACTCTTGGCCTACTTCTACCAATGAGTGCTTCTGTGTCTCAGTCAAAGTCGACAAAAATGCCTAGGTTTGGTGGCTTCCTATGTCGTGACACATGTTAGTGGCCTTGCAAACCACTAGCGATCTCATACATTCAAACAGTCAAAGTGCTCGGTTGCGAGATACATTCAAACATTCATAGTGCTCGGTGGCGAGATACATTCAAACATTCATAATACTCATTTACAAGATACATTCAAACAATCACAATACTCATTTACAGATACATTTTATGAGTTACAGACCATGTTTTCATTCAAGTATTTAAACATTCAGTACAAAACATTCACAATACTTTTGGATTCGTTTTCTCAACAATACTTCAAAAACCGGTTATTCAAAAAGATTTATTTCAAATCTTTTACAAACAAACTATGAACTCGCTCAACTTTATGTTGATTTTTCGCATGTTTCTTTCTCAGGTTACAGTTCTAAGACAAGGCACGGTTGGAATAGGAGAACCATGAAGAGTCGAGTACTTAGTGGGCGTTCACATACTAAAAGACTTAGCTTATTTTGCTTCCGCTGTGCAATGAAGATACCAGTCCAGTCACGCCAATGCTCTGATATTTCGGGGTGTGACATCCTATTCCCTTAAAAAATAAACAATTTTAAACGTTTTCTTAAAAGAAAAAATTTAAAATGAGTTTTAAAAATTCGTTTGAAGATTCGAAAGAATCAAACGAACAAGAAGTAACTGAAGTTTTAAATTTCAGTGAAAACGAAAAAGGTTTTGTATCAGATTACATGATTAATTCTGATCAATTAACTAAAATTAACAAGCTTAAATTCAAGCTTGACACAAAACAAGTTTTTAATCAAACAAAAACTTTACAAAGCTTAGTTTCTAAAGATTTTAGAAGAAAAAATAAAGTATTTTATTGTTTTAACACTGAAGAACTTTCAGTTGATATAAAAAATATAACAGGTGAAGTTTATTTGCCACTCTTAACAAAGGGTGAAATAGCAAAAAAGCTTTTGCATATTAAACCAGAGTTGAGAAAGTCTCTCAATATGGTACATATAGGAGCGGTTAAAATCCTCCTTAAAGCTCAGTTTAGAGATGAAATTAATTTTCCTATAAAAATGGCACTCATTGATAATAGAATTATCAATAGGCAAGATGCTCTTCTGGGAGCAATTCAAGGAAATTTAGCTTATGGTAAATTTATGTTTACTGTCTATCCTAAATTTGCTTTACATCGAAATTCAAAAGATTTTGATAAAACTTTAAGTTTCATACATCAGTGCGAAAGAACTGACCTTATGGAACTAGGTAATAAAGTTTTTACGATTAATTATTTAATCTCGTATGCTTTAACCAACAGTACTCATTCAATCGAGTATAAGGAAAATGAAAATATAACTCTTGAAGATATATTTTCTGAAATTGGAATTGTTGAAGGGTGTAAGTTTTCTGAACCTTCACAGTTAAAAGAAAATTGGGCAATTGATATTGCACGTAATAAAAAGATGCTAGGATTAGAACCTAGACACAGTTTTCATGGAACCTCTTTGCAAATAAGAGACTCTAGTGACACCGAGCAATTAATGGGAACTATGTCGAAAAACATAGACAGGTATGGTAAAATTTTAGAAAAGGTTATTGGGACTTAATGTCTATAACACCTATTCTAAATTATCTACATCTTCTTGATATGCAAATTGCTTATGAAGAAGAAAAGATTCATATTTCTTTGATTCGGATAAAACAATTAAAGAAAAATTTTATGTTGAATCAAAAAATAAACTCTCGCAACATAAAAATTGCTAAAAGAAACGTCTTTGCTTTTATGATGAATCATAAAATAAAATCTCGTAACTTAAAAATTGCTAAAAGAAATATTTTTGATTCTAAACAAAAAATTCTTGAGTTTAAAGCAAAAAAGGCAATAATTTATAGAGATGAAAGTCTTGAAGCAATTTATGCCGAAATTCTCAAAGAAGTTTCTGACGAAATTGATGAAATTTTCAAGGAAGTTTCTAACGAAACTAATAAAACATGGCCTTTTGGATCAACTTTAAATGACCAATAAAGGACAAATGAAAAAATCTTTTAGAGAAATTAATCTAAAGATTTTTATGAATTATTTCTATTTACAAAGAAATAATCAAAGAATTTATGAGTTACACTTGGATTGGTGTATTCATCCTTCTGATAAACTTTTTAAATTAACTGATTTAAAAAGAAATAATTCTCTTTTGGAAAAAGAGATACAAAAATTTAGAGAGACAAAAATTATTTTATCTTGTGGATAAAATGATTCCTGTTACTCAAAAGTTAGAACAGTTTTTTAAAGAAAAATCTTTATCAGCTAAACAAATTCATAAGCTTGTTCAGCTCATGTCCTTTGAAAACAAAGAACATAAACAAAAGTTTTATAAAAACTTAAAAGAAAAACTTGAACAGAAGCTTTCTGAAAATAAAAAACAGACTCTTGTTTTAAAGAATGAAGAACCTGAAATTGAACATTTTTCTGAAAATAAATAACAAATCTTTACCATGAAAAATGAACAGGAAAAACCCGAAACTGAAGAAAGCTCTTCAGATATCGAGTCGAAGCCTAATCACTCTTTTAGTTGGGGGATGAGGATAAACAAATTCATAATTTGGATTTAGCCTTTTCAAACATAACTAATCCAAATTCAATTTATATCAAAGGAAAAATCTTTTTCAAAGGATATAAAACAATTACTCTACATTGTTATGTAGACACAGGTGCAAGTCTTTGTTTAGCCAGCAAACATATAATTCCTAAGGATCTATGGGAAAATACTCCCAAAGATATTAAGGCAATTGTTGCTAACAAAGAAGTCATTAAATTAGATAAGGTTTGTAGAAATCTTATAATTCATTTATCTGGAGAATCATTTACCATTCCTACTATCTACCAACAAGATTCAGGTATGGATTTACTTCTTGGAAATAATTTCTGTCAACTCTATGGACCTTTTACTCAATGGTTAGACAGAGTATCTTTTCATCTTAATCAAGAAATGATTTTGATCAAAAAAGTTACAAAGGCTTTTCAAATTGGAAAACCAAATTTTCTTGAATCTATGAAAAAAGATTCCAAGATAAATCAAACTCCAGGAACTAATATAGTTCAAGAAGTTATAAAACCTGAAAGAATTTTTCTACTTGAACTACATAAGTTTCAAAAAATTGAGGAATTACTTGAAAAGGTTTGTTCAGAAAATCCAATTGATCCTGAAAAATCAAAAAATTGGATGAAGGCATCTATTAAGTTAATAGATCCTAAAACTGTTATTAGGATTAAACCTATGAAGTACAGTCCACTGGATAGGGAAGAATTTAATAAACAAATCAAGAAACTTCTTAATTTGGGATTAATAATTCCTAGTAAATCTCCTCACATGTCTCCTGCTTTCTTAGTAGAAAATGAAGCGGAAAAAAGAAGAGGTGAAAAATGAATGGTTGTTAATTACAAAGCCATTAATAATGTCACTATTGGGGACAGCCATAATCTTCCTTGTATGCAGTAATTACTAACTCTTCTAAGAGGAAAGACTATCTTTTCCAGTTTTGACTGTAAAAGCGGTTTCTGGCAGGTACTGTTAGACAAAGAATCACAGTTATTAACTGCGTTCACATGCCCAGACGGTCACTGTCAATGGAAGGTAGTTCCCTTTGGATTAAAACAGGCACCAAGCATATTTCAAAGACATATGCAAAATGCTTTAAGAGGATTAGAAGATTACTGTACCGTCTATGTTGGCGATATTATAGTTTTCTCGAACTCGGAAGATAAACACTATTCTCATGTTTTATCAGTTTTAAAAACAATTGAAAAATATGGAATAATTTTATCAAAAAAGAAAGCTAATCTTTTTAAAACAAAGATAAACTTTTTGGGTCTTGAAATAGATCAAGGGACACATTGTCCACAAAAACATATCTTGGAAAATTTACACAAATTTCCAGATACTTTAGAAGATAAAAAACATCTTCAAAGATTTTTAGGTGTATTAACTTATTTAGAAAGTTATATTCCTAAGCTTGCAGAGCTTAGAAAACCTTTACAGGCTAAGCTAAAAAAAGGAATACGTGTGGGATTGGAAACATTCCGATACTGACTACATTAAAAAGATAAAGAAAAACTTAATTAGTTTTCCTAAACTTTATCTTCCTAGTGAAAGTGATTTTTTAATCATAGAAACAGATGCTTCTCATGATTTTTGGGGAGGTGTTTTAAAAGCTAAGACTGCAGATAGAGAAGAAATTTGCAGGTACACTTCGGGAAGCTTCAAGCAAGCTGAACGGAATTATCACAGTAATGAAAAAGAATTACTGGCGATAAAAACACGATTTCGAAGTTCTCTATTTATTTAACCCCGGTTAAATTCTTAGTCAGAACTGACAATAAAAATTTTACTTATTTCCTGAAAACAAAAATTTCTGGAGATAATAAACAAGGTCGTCTTGTCAGATAGCAAATGTGGTTTTCCAGGTATTCTTTTGATACAGAACACCTAGAAAGGACAAAAACGTGTTAGCTGATAGCTTAACACGAGATTTTCAGAAATCGTAAACAATGATGTCATTATTCTTCTACAAATAGAAGGCATCTCTTCTTCAAAAATCATCTCCTTAATATTAAAAAAAAAAATTAGAAAGGGGTATGGAAGAATTAAGGGCTTTACTCCTAAAAGAAAAATTTCTTTTGATAGAATTAAAAGCTATTCAAGAAAAAATAGCTCTCTACGACGAAAGTCTAGACACAACTGTTAATTCAGAGCAGGATTCCGAAAGGATACAATCTGAATCTATTCCTTTACAAACGGCTAAAGGTAAAGAAAAATCAAGTCCGTTGATTCCTGTTGCTTTGGAAAAAAGCAATTATAAAGTTAATGAAGAACTACGATCTTCATCTAGCCCAATAGCGAATGGCTCTGGTAAAGGCACATCAAATCCGTTGATGGCTGACAGTTTTCCAAAACCTGAACAGGTCTCTCCTAGACCAAGTTACTCCCAAGATACTCCAGAAACAGTAAAATCTAATTCTAGATTTTATGTCATTTTTTATGGAGAGCATAGAGGCATATATGAAGATTGGTCCATAGTGTCTCTACATGTTTCTGAAAGACCGGTAACATTCAAGAAGTTTGGGTCTTTATTACAAGCCTAACAAGAAGCCACTCGATACTCAGCCGAGTGTGGAAAAAAGGAAATTCCTCTAAAGCAATTTCTATATCTTCACGAGTCATAGTGGAAACCCCACTATCAAAGGAAGCTTTAGAAAAAATGGAGCAACGCATTATCTTCAACAAAGTTGATGTGAGTCCTACTATAAGACAGAGACTCTGCAAAATAATGCAAAGAGCACAGGAAAGCCATCAGTGCATGAGCTGTAAAGAATCTTCCACCGAAGAAATTCTGACAAAAGTGGTCCCTTTATTAAAAACACCTACTTTTCAGACGAAGACACGCGAGAGCTGGACCCAACACATGGGTTTGTCGACCAAAAAACGTCATGCATGACGAACACTTAAGGCTATTTTAGTCCTTTTGTAAAATTCACTTATGCTATATAAAGAAGTCGAATTCATTAGTTTAGATATCCCCCAGCTAGCATCTCCTATCCCTGGCTCAAATCCTAAATCCTCTCAACAACTCTCAACCACCCTCACTTTTTTCTTTCGTTGATCATTCGAATGATCAATTTTAGTTTTCTAGTTATGTGTACTATGGAGTAGAAACTCCTTTAAGGAGTTGATGTAAATATCAAGAAGTTCTCCTACGGGAGAACAGTTATGAAATAAAAACTCCTTTGTAACCCCCTATCTTATTTTCTATCTTAAAGTTTTTATTCTGCAAAACCTGAAGTCCTGGAACCCGTTGAAGTACCGCTTAGGCAGGAGGCCGTTAGGGAAATTAAGGGTTGGATTGGTCCCTTGCAGAAGAAATAGAAACTTTCAAGAAGAAAATACAAGAAGAAAAAGGTATAGATTTTATTTCAAACTGTTAAATTACATAAAGATTGATATTTCATATCTCTCATTAAAATCTTAAAAAAGAATTTTATTCTAACACAAAACTAAGATTTTGATTAAATCAAAAATGATGTTTATAAACAAACATAAAAAGAAATCGATTAACAACTATCGAAACAAATGATTTTTCAATCTAAAAAATTTAGTCAAAATATGACTACAAAAAATAATGAATTTTGTAAATTCAAAGGATTAATTCCACAATTAAACAATTTCAAAATTGTTTATGTTAGTCAACAATTGTCGACTAATAATTTAGAATTCAGATTCGAATTATCGATTGATTATTTTAATCGAATGAATAATTGATTTGAATTTTATATTCAAAATACTATGCATCTTTTGAATTTTATATTCAAAATACTATGCATCTTTAGAATA
>JARYGA010054850.1:0-18168 GCA_030545235.1 Helianthus tuberosus | reverse complement strand
GAATAAAAGAAGAAGTTATATTTTCAGCAAGTTATGGTTTATCCCTATAAATACATTATCAATGAAATATGGGTTTTAGCCCATTTGTTTAATATAAAAGTTTTTGCAAACTCTGAAATTATTTTCTAACTACGATCCTGATGTTTTAATTCCGCTGCAAATTAAATAAAACACCGATACCGATGGCTCATGCTCGCGGCGCTGACAGACCTTGTCGTCCCGATCAGTCAAAAACCCAATTAACCTAGGTAGCTAGGGTAATTCGAGTATCGTATCCACGAAGAGCATGTGGTCAGTATTGCACGACCTGTTCGATTAGTTAGACTATTTACAAAAATGTACAGAGTAATTATGAAGCTTGCTAATTTTCTTTGTTTATTTGATTGGTTGAAAAGGTATCAGAGTAAGCCGACAAGTTACTATTAACTATAAAAGAATTGATTACTTACTTAATTGCAAAAACTAGATTACTTGATTGAAAACAAGAATTAGGAATACGGATCACACCCGGTTCAATAATTGCAAAACTTAGGGTTATTACACGTTTTAACTTGATTCAATTGCATATAGTGATTAACGAATTTAGTGTTACGTGGCTTAGGTGCCAAAAGCTATCAACATCATAGACAACGGACCGCAATGCACTTCTTTACCAAGAACATGTAAATCCTAACCTAAGATAAGGCATGATTGCACATAACCATTTCGCAAAGTCAAATTTTATCATCACTAGACAATTTACGAATTCGAAACAAATGCAAGACAATTATCAAAGGTTTCAAATACTAAACAACTTGTCACGAAATCAAATCAAATACAAATGTTTAAACCCTAAAAAATCTTACAACAATTTGCACCGGGGTGAACCCTAGAGGATTAGCCAGCATCACCTTCAAAGCAATTCCCATATTTTCTTTTTGTGCTTCTTGATCCCCGTGCAAGTGACAAGAACAGCCAAAGGCTCCTCAAAATCGTAACTTGCGTCCCCCCAGTTGAATTTTTTCTTCTTCTTTTTCTCTTTTTTTTATTTTTTTTATTTTTATATCCAGCGACCTCTTTTCTTATGGGCATCATGGAAGTTCCTTAGTGGCCCAACCACATAGTTGATGATAAAGCTCGTGATTCCTTTTGTAGTCTAATTATTTTGGCCCATCATTTTATAAATTGTGGTCCAAAACAATTTTTAGTAATCAAATCACTAGGAATATAATGCCACTAATACCACTTTGTGAATTGCCTAATTCACGTAAAGATGAATAAATTGGCATGAGCTTTAATTGTTGATCATCATTTAAACTTCTCTTTGTAACATAATTGCATTCTTCAACTCTCCGTAACCTATAAGACCAAGTAATGTAATATAAAGAATACGGAGGTTATGGCACGCTAGAAACCAAATGGTTTTCGAAGGGAACTTCATTGCGACTCGGAAGATAGTGGACCTTATAAAAGAAGACGGCTTCCTTTGGGTTAGCAATAGATCGAATCGGCCATCTCTGAAGTGGGGTAAATCAGTCGTCTTTAATATTGTAGACTTGTAGTTTTCCCATTGTATGGTGTGTCGTGTCGCTTTCTTTGTGTTGGGGTTTTGTATTTTGTCCTCCTAGGCTCTTTATATTTACATATAAAGTGTTTTTGCCCGTTAAAAAAAAAAAAAGACAGGTGTTTAGTACTATGATAACATGTGATCCACCTGTACAAGTGACCAAAGAAGATTTCATATATATGTTAAAAAAAATTAATATGTGAGTGATGTTGCGACACGTAACATATGAGAACTTTATCAATAGTGACTATTATTCTTTTTAATAATTAGTGGCACAATTACAAGAGGTGTACAAATTGAGTTTTTGGCACAAACTGGTTCGGACTGAAACCAAGTCGTGTTGTGTCAAAGAAGGTCAGACCTAGTTTTTTGGTGAAACAGGTTCGGATTAATTCTGACAGTTTTGGACAGTCAGGTTTTGGAGGGGAAGAGACGGCGTTTGATAGTTTTGAAACTGAGTTTTGATCGATTTGGTTTGGATTTGACCAGTTTCAAGATATCTATATAGTATATATATATATATATATATATATATAAATGAGATGGATTTGAGCCATGTGGCATGTGATTTGGGACATTTTTGATGATGTGGCAAGCTTTGGTGAAGGTGGATTTTGAGTTTAGGAGGGAATCCATCTCAATTCTCTATACATAAACCAAAATTCTCAAAACACAAACCAAAAAAGTGTGGGACGCGGGATCCAGCTGAGGATTCGGGTCACCCAATATTAAAAAACGGATCCCTTATATTTTTTGAAAGGCTTTCTTCCTTGACACAATTCCATGTTTTCACAAACCCTAGATCTGAAGCTCCTGTTTCTCTCTTCTTTGACAAGCGATTCCAAAACAATCTAAACAAGGGTGTCTTGCACATCATCAAGAAGAAATTCTTAGGGATTTTAATTCTTCCACTACAAGGTGAGTATATCTTACAATTGTGTTGTTTTGTTTTTAGTTTTTTCACGAATTTGATTATGAGATTAGGGTTTATTTTTGTTCAGATTACGTTTTTTTTTACAAATCAGTTCAGATTATGGTTGTTTATTGGACATCGATTTATTTTTTTTTTTTCATCAATTGCAACAAGGTGTAACCGGTGGCGGCTTACAAATAAGGTATCTTAGTGCCATCTCTGCTCAGTCTCTGCAACCATCAATGGTTTTTCTTTACCCAGATTTGGAAGAATTGAATGTTTGTGTTGGCGTGTGTTCACCATACTTAACCATCAATGGTTTTAATTTACACATTCTTTGAAGCCTGGTAAAACAGTTTTTTTTTTTAATTTGACTTTTGAATCAGTGTTTGCAGGTGTTTGAATCACAATGTCAAAAGAGTGTGTAAATTTGATTGTTAGGTGTGTACTTGATCAAACCTAAATACTGTTTATTTATGTTGTTAGATCTTATAGGAATTTTTTTTGTTCAAAACCCTTTCGGCAGATCCTAATGTTTTTTGTTGTTATTTTTTTGTAGATCATTCCACATAATTTGCAGGTATGTAATCTATATTAGATATTTATGTATTGTAAATGTTTAATGTCAATTTTTGATGATTTTTCTGTTTTTTTTTTTTTTTTGTAGATCGAACATGTTATAGGTAAGTTTAATCACTACAACAAAAATGGCTTTTTAGGACCTTTTTTGTGGGACGCTTATAAAATAGGGTCCTTAAAACTATTTAATAGTACTAATGAACTTTTAGGGTCCTTTTATAATATACTCTACTAAACCGGTGTCCTAAAAAACTATTTAATAGGATGGATGATTTTTTGGGGTCCTATAATCATATAATTTAATAGGACGCTTAAAATGTAAATCCTAATAAAATACTTAATAAGACATTTAATTGTTAGTGTCCCATTATGTGGTAATGTATTAGGACACTCGATCATCTGGGGTCCTTTTATAGCATAACTTAATAGGACACGTTGTAGTTAAGTCATAAATGTTCAGTGTTATCGGACCCTTTCTAGTCGAAGTCATATTAGAACTTAACTTAATAGGACACTTGACACTTGGGTCTTATAACGTTAAACTTTATAGGACGCTTAATCATTATGGTGTTATTATAATACACCGTAATCCTGCCCTTGATATTTGAGTCATAAAACATTAGTTTTATAGGACACTTATTCGCTAGAGTTTTATTATAATATAACTTAAAAAGACACTTGATACTTGGGTCTTATAAATTTAATCTTTATAGGACGCTTAATCACTGTGATGTTATTATAATACACTGTAATAGGACACCTGATATTTGAGTCATAAAACATCAGTTTTATAGGACGCTTATTCCCTAGAATTCTATTATAACATAACTTAATAGGACACTTGACACTAGGGTCTTATAACTTTAACTTTTATAGGACGCTTAATCATTGTGGTGTTATTATAATACACCGTAATAGGACACTTGATATTTGAGTCGTAAAACATAAGTTTTATAGGACGTTTATTCGCACTACGCCAAATATGACCTAGGACCACACTTTTTCAAAAACCTCTAAGCCACACTTTCAAATAAACGTGTGGCTAAAGGTCACTAATGAGTTTTTAAAACCTCCTAGCCTACTTTTAGCCACACATTTTATTTATTCATGTGACTATTGTATAACAATCCAAAACTTTTTAGCCACATTTTAAGTAAATAATGTGACATTTACTAGCCACAACTTGAAAAATGTGGCCAGATGTAATCTGCGACCACATATATTTGTTTCATGTGACCAAAAACACATGTATTTGACACGTTTAACCACACCTTAGGAAAAAAACTGTGACATATAATAGCCATACTAGCAAAGTGTAGCCAAATGTTACCTAAGATAACGATATTTATTTTCATGTGACCAATAACACGTGTATTCGAAACCTTTAGCCACACTTTAAAAAAAAACTATGACATTTATTAGCCACACTTTAAAAGTGTGGCCAAATGTGATATACGACTATAATATTTGTTTCATGTGACCAAAAACACGTGTATTCGAAACCTTTAACCACACGTTAAAAAAACTGTCACACAAGAAAAATGTGGCTAAATATGATCTAGGACACAATATATGTTTGGTAATGTGGCTAATAGCTAATACATATGGCCACATATATTATATTCCGTGACCAAATGTTTGTCAATAGCCACACATAAAGAGTAAAAAAATTTCACGTGGCTTTACATAAAATTCGTCAAACCATAGTCACTTTGTTTATTTTGTGAGACCTTAATAATATATCATTAAAAATTCCCTCAAAAATATTTCATTCTATTTAAACTTCCCCTAAATTATTTCATCTAAAAACTTCCCTCAAAATATCTCATTCTAAAACTTCCCCCCCCCCCCCCCAAAATATTTCATTTTAAAACTTCAATTACTAGAAAATAGGTCTAATACAACATTTTCCATGCAACCTTTTTTAAATGAGTTGCACTTGCCTCTAATGAAGTTTCGTTGAACAAAAATGTTGCATTAGAAGATCCAATGCAAGTTTTTCATATAAAAATTGCTAAATTATATTAATTTTGCAACATTTTTATTTAAAAGATGCAAATATTATTAAAAATTGCAATTTTTGTTAGAACGGTTGCGTTGTGAAAATCAAAATGCAACACTTGTTCTAAAATGTTGCATCTTTAAATGTTAAATCCAACAATTATTTTCAAAAGGTTGAATTCAAATGTACGTAATGCATAGTCATGTCGAAATTACCCGTTTGTTCACAAATTTTCTCATTTTTAGGTTGAGAAATTCAATAAAAACAAAAAAGAGATGTCCAACCCTCTAACCCAGTTGGTTGTTGGACCGGTTGTTTCCTTGTGAGACTCCGGTTCGATTCCCAGCAATGGCAAATGTGTGTGACATGTGCGCTATGATGGTGAAAAACCCACTGAGGAGGGTTTGATCCTGAGCGTCACTCCGGTTTTCATCCGGCTGTTACTCCAGCGAGTAAAATCGTGTGGAGGCAGTACAGTTTCCGGAGGAAAGCCTTCGACCCAAGTCTGGTTAACCCAGCGCTGACCTTGCTATATGGGCCCACGTTCTTGGAAAGGGTCCGCAACGTGCGGATGTGACAATGGTCACCATTAGAAGTTCACCTTAAAAAAAGAGATAGATTTTTTTAACTGATAAATAATATTTTGATTTTGTTTTAATTAATTTACTAAGAAAATCTTTTTATACTGATAACACTCGTAGTTAATTACTTTTTTTTTTCCTTCTAGATTATGGGTACCCAAATTCATGGTGATGGTAAATTCTAATTTTTGGTGGGAAGTGAGTGAAAATTGAGTTATAATTTTTGGAGGGAAGTGGTAATTGGAGAGTGGGAGGGAAATTCAGGAAGAGATGGAAGATTTGGAGGGAATTTTTTTTAGTGTACACATATCTAACAAAATTAGTTACATAAGTTATTAAATTTGATTATATCTAATGAAAAGGTGGGTAAATAATAACTAATAAGCTTAAATACTATATTATAAATTTATGTATTTTGTCTGTACACACTAATTATAGTTTATGTTTATATAAATAAAAACTAACTCAAATATGTATAAGTAGGTTATATAAATAAATATTTATAAATAAAGATCGATTGAGCTTGACTTTGTTGAATAATATAGGGCCACACACAAACACACATATATAAGCCATATTGGTTAAGTTTGAATTTAATTTACCAATATAGTTTGTAAATGAGCTATTATGGAACATAATAGGCTTTATTAGGTATAACGTGACCCAATAGACGCTATCATGGTCTATTAAGGCATGTATAATTGTTATTGCTTATTATGATCTCCTATGACTTGGTACAACTCAATAAAAAGATCTAATATGATATAATAAAACATACATGGTTTTACCAAAGGCCATCGTGACTAATAGGGGTGCAAACGAGCCTAGCGGCTCGCTAGCTACTCGAGATCGGCTCGAGAAAAAGCTCGAAACGAGCCGAGCTTGAGCCTAAAATAAAGCTCGTTTGTTTATCGAGCCCGAGCTCGAGCCTCGCATATGAAGCTCGTTAGGCTCATCGAGCCTTATCGAGCCTTAGTGTAAACGAGCCGAGTCGAGCCGAGCTTATATAAACTTGTTTACAAGCCGAACTCGAACCTAAAAATAAGCTTATTTAGTAAATGAGCCTCGACCCGGCTACAATGACCGACCCGAAAATTTTAATGTTTGGTTGTGAAAAATTCTTACACAAAAAATGGACCCCAAGTTATATAATAATGTATATAAGAGAGAATGTTGAAAATTAAGAGAATACAAGTTATAATGCACAGGGTATAAGACATCAAAGCTACAATAGAAATACAACACAACTCATAAAGCTTCTCAAAAGTAAAACTACAACCAATAGTACATGGCTTTATAGCCTAGTGTTATTTTGGGGGTGGGATAAAAATTTAGGACTAATAGGTCCTGAGTTCGATTTCCACAAAGTGATTTTTCCTATATTTATTGGGTTTTCTCCTGAATTGGTGTATAAACATTATGCCTAGTGGATATGGATATGTCAGGTGGTTGTGGCACGATTATACTCCAGTAATCCGTAAGTGATCCAAATTTTGCCGTTAAAAAAAAAAACCCACAACCAATAGGGATAAAGCACAAGGATCACTATCCACACCATCTATTCAAATCCTCATCTATACTTGAAAACGATCCTGGCCTCAAATTTCCAAAGCCCTCTCTCCTTCCCTTTTTGCCCTAGTTTCTTGAAACTAACACTCGCCTCTCTCTTTCCCTTTTTGTGATGGAACCTAACGACTAAGAACCTGCGATAAAGAACAAACGGTAATGAAATCGCAAACCTCATCTACCGGCGCCCTTCTTCTTTTGAGCATCTATCGGTGTCCTTGTAGCATTTTCAAGTTATAAATTATAAATCTTAGTTACTTTATTAGATCATTTTCATGATTTGAATAGGGTTATAATGTTGGTGAATTTTGTTTGTAGTCCAAACCCTAAATTTTGAAATCAATCCAGCCTCTTCTATCCAAAAGTCAGTTTCAAAGACCCGCAACCGGAAAGAACTGCGTATTCGCCGCCAGTGATTTCTGCTCGTTTCACCCAGCGATCGACGAATTCTGCTCGTTTCATACAGGTGAACGACGAATTCTGCTCGCTTCATTCAAGCCAGTGGCAGAGGCGATATTTTCTGCTGGTACGTCAATCTTCTGTTTATTGCAAGTTGTTAGCGATTCCTATGCTAATTTCCATGTACAATTTGTATAGGTGTTATTGTACCTCTTTATTGTGAATGGGTTTGCAAGATGTAGGTGCAGATGAAAAGCTATTGTTTTTGTTTGTTTTATGATCACCAAGTATTCGATAAAAATCCCCAATGAAAGTTTTATTAGTAGTAGTAACTAGTTAGCACCCTAAAAGAAACTTAGTTCATGGATTCATAGTGGTATATTGGTAATCATCAACATCGTGTGGCTTTTTAGTTTTCTGTTGTGTGTTGATTTACAATATTACATCATAATTATGCATTTATCTTTCTTGTATTGATAATTGAGATGCCATTGGAGATTGTCCTTCTGTGCTCATTTATGTTCATGAAATTGTATGTTTCTGTGATGAATTAAAATATAAAAGGTTATATTGTGACCCATCTTTTCATTGTATGACTGTTTTCATGGGTTCTTTTAAGTTAGATGGGACTGAAATAACAACGGGCGGTAATACATAAAGGACACACAAGCTCGAACGCTACTCGTTATCGGCTCGGTTAAAAGCTCGAACGAGCCCAGGCTCGAGCCTGAAATAGAGCTCGTTTAGTGATCGAGCCCGAGCTCGAGCCTGAAATACAAAGCTCGTTTAGGCTCGCGAGCCTAAACGTG
Organism: Helianthus tuberosus; assembly: GCA_030545235.1. Taxonomy (NCBI): domain Eukaryota; kingdom Viridiplantae; phylum Streptophyta; class Magnoliopsida; order Asterales; family Asteraceae; genus Helianthus; species Helianthus tuberosus. The sequence goes on along the minus strand of JARYGA010054850.1, from coordinate 9,773 downwards.
CCCCCAAACAAACTTTTTCTTGAGACAAATATGTGCATTGTTAAGCTTATTCAGTCTTAAAGTTACAAATTTATTGGTCAAAGCAGCCATTAAGCTGGTCAGTTTATTTCTTTCTGAGGCAATCAAACTTGTTTTTGTTTTTTTTTTTTTTTTTTGCATTGAAAATGAAAGCTTCGTCAAATGGTTATCCGGTAGAAGGTCGGCAATTTTGTTCTTTAATTTGCTGCTGCTGTTGCTATTTGTGTTTATAAACCATAAGCTTAACAAGAGCTATCCTCTGTTTGTAGCTTGTAACTGATTTATAAACCAAACTTTTTCATCTTTATCAGGTAAAAATAATAGTAATTGAAAGTAGTCATAATTTTGTTAAAAAAAAGGATATGAAGATCAGGGGTATAGTGTACATGATTGCTACTTCCACAAGCATATTTCACCAAGTTCTTATTTTTATTTTTTCCCTTTCTGTAGTTAAATGTCACTATACCTTTTCAGTAGGCAGTTAGATATATTCAAGAGTTTTATGTACAAATTGTAATGGTCAGGTTCAAGGAAGGTAAATTCTGGGCTGGGTTCAAGAATGAGTTTTTTTTAATAGCCTCTTTTCTTTTATATGCCTAATGTTATAACTGAAAACCAGCCATTAAACTGGTCAAAGCAGCTTCTTTTTAATTCACCCCATCAAGCCATTTTCTAATATTTTCCTCTAAAAACTTTAGTTTATACACTCTTTTGTCACAAAATATATTTTGGGGCTTTCTATATTTCACACTTTCAACAAAATTCCCCTGTTAAAAACTAAAGAACATTTTTTTTATTTTTTAGATTTTTTTAGATTTTTTTTTGAATTTTTACATTTTTTTGGTGATTTTGTTTATTTTTAGAGGTTTTTTATTATATTTTCTTATATGGATCGATCCGGATAGTGATCCATCCATTTAAAATTATTTGGATATGGATCGGATCACGATCCATTATGTTGGATCATGGATCGGATCATAATCCATTTAAGTTGGATCATTAATGGATCGGATCGTGATCCAATCCATATCCATCCATTGACAGGCCTAGTTTATGGAATATGATTAGGGCACGAACATATGGTGTTAAGTTAAACAGGGTTTTTTAATTAAAAATAAAAATAAATGGTGACTAGGATGGTGACTGGGATGACATGTGGGATAAAACTAAAACTGGTTAGTTTTAAGTTAACTTGGACCATTGGGAAAATATTTTAAAAATGTGGGATTATTATGTACCAAGAGTAAAGGTGGGATCATTGTGTACAAGATTGTAAACGTGGGATTAATAAAAACAAATTTTCCTTAGTTTTTCTATAAAAATGTTAGCATGCTAGTGTAAAACTTTATTATTTTTTTTGTATAATGATTTTTTGCACTATTATGACTAGAGTTTAATAAATATTTGTTGAAAACTAAATTCTAGGTCGGAGATGAAGTTTTCCTCAAAACCATTCTAAACTCTACCGAGACTGTAGCAAGAGGAAGGGTCTAGAGCTGTACCCAAATGATCTAGTTGGTGGTACAGATATTGGAACAGAATGGTGTGAGGTAAACGCTCAAGTACCAATAAAAAAAGATGAAAACTTGGTAAGAACATATGGTTTATTTTCTACAATTCAAGATTGTATTGGTGCATCCATCGCATTGCCCTATCCATTCATCTCGGTATGTATTTGTTAAACTTGTGATACAAATAATTTTAATATCATGAAACTTAATGCTTATACATGGATGGTTTATTTGTAGGTAGTTCATGAGGATTGAGGACGCATGATGATTCAAGATTTTATGATTCTTATTTCTTTAATTGCTTTTAATTTCTTTGTTAAGTGTTAAGACTTTATGTTAGATAATGTTATAACTTATTTATGGTTAGTGTTGTTGTTATGAACATGTTTATTTGAAATATAATGAAGTTTTATTTCATTCATTAGTTGATGTTATACAATAACTATTAGAATGTTATATGTTGATGGTCTGTTTATAAAATTGGTTTTATAATCTTATTTGGGATATTAGGATCATTTTCTTGATATTAAAGTAGCTATAATGTTATATCATAAGAGTCCTATAAATTAATTTTTAAGGACGCTTTTATGTGTATCAAAATATTAAAAGTAGGTAATCACGTATTAGAACATTGTAAAAGTGTCCTAATATGTTCTTTTTAGGACGCCATTTAAGTTGTCTATAGACATATTATGCGACCATAAAATTGGTTTCATAATCTTATTTGGTATATTAGGACCCTTTTCTTGGTACTAAATTAGCTATAACGTTACATCATAAGGGTCCTATCAATTAATTTCTAAGGACGCTTGTAAGTGTATCAAAAGATTAAAAGTATGTAAGCACATGTTAGAACATCGTAAAAGTGTCCTAATATGTTTTTATTAGAACACTATTTTGGTTGTTCAAAGACATATTACGCGACTATAAAATTGGTTTCATAATCTTATTTGAGATGTTAGGACGCTTTTTTAATTCCGGGACTTATTACGACCCCTTTACATGAAACGCTTTTACCGTTGGTCCTATTAAATGAAAGGTCCTATAAAATAGCATTTTAGGACGCTTTGGCGCGTACTAAAAACCCAGTTTTCTTGTAGTGAATCAAGAATCTATAAAAAGATCTAAGGTAAAACTACATGATTAAGGTTAAATACTGTTTCTTAATGTTGTTCGATCATGATTCATATGAAATGATGTTTTGTTTGTTTTTCATCATGATTCATATGAAATGATGTTTTGTTACAAATACAATATTTTTTAATGATTTTTCTGTTTTTTTTTTGTTGTTTGTTGTTGACGATGATTTTGCCTTATCCGATTCGAATCATATGAAATGATATTTTGTTGATGTTTTGATTGTGTTCTCATGTTACTCATATTTTTATTTACATTCTTTTAGTTTGTTGTTGATGATTATTTACAGTGTTCTGATTTGTTATTTGATTTGCGTTCTTTAATTTTTCGTATTCTATTTTGATATACTTCGTATTTCATCTGACAAGATGGTAAGGGTTTATTAAGGCTTTCTAGCAATGTATTGATTGTGAAGATTAGTTTTTTTCCAGACAACATTCTTCATTCGACAACTAAGGTATGAATTGAATCAGTGGTCTCGAGCTTCTTCTCAGGGCCATGAATGTGATTGATTTTTTTTCCACAATCATCTAGATATTGATTATATTATGAACATATTAAGCTCATTGGTTTTGAATTTAAGTTTGAATAATATTTAACTATTTAAGTTAATTGTTTTGACTGATTATTTCAAAATTTGAGTTTTTGAAATTTATATCAATTATGGATACTTATCAAAGTTGTCTAAATTGTAACGTATTTCCAAATTTATCAAGATAACTTATATTAAAGTTTAATTGCTTCCAAATTTTGTGTTAGTTTCCATAATTTACGACAATCACATTATTTTTCAAGTTTCTCAGAATTTGGAAAGATATATAGCATTTGTTTTAAACCTAAATGACCTCTCTGTATGTCAAACTAGGTTCTATTGTTGACGCACAAGCCTATTAAACACACAATAATTGAAAACACACAATCACATTATTTCCAGCCATTTAAAGAATTTCATAGATGTTTCAAAAATGTATTTTTTTATTTTAAGCCTATTTTTTGTTTGGTTTGTTATAGGTATTTTATATGTACGAGTATGCCATATGGTTCAAGTTCTGTTGAGTCCTCAGTAAGCTTTTTAAATTTTTATTTTTACTTCAAGATATTAAGATATTCTTATTAACTATGCTGGATTTTTTTTCTCTTTCTTGAGGAGTTGTGAATTAGTTCGTTTTTCAAGTACTTTGCTTTTGAATGTAAAATTTACAGAGAAAATTACGAGAATTAGATAAACTTCAAGAGAAGTTGAACATTAAGCGAAATATCAAGAGAACGTTATTATTTCTGTACAGTTTCCTTGCTCAGCTTACTGCGTCAACGTCTTCCGGTTACTCTGGATTGAGTTCCTCTTTTATGAAGTCAATGTCTGATGAGTATCTATCTAATATTTCCTTTAGTACGATTGGAGCATTAAGCGAAATATCCCAAGTATTCTTACAATTTTTATTATTTTTTTATTATACGTATTTTTTTAACTTTCATAATGTAGTAAATTATATACTATTTATACAGGAAAGTTTGTTATTATCCTGGGAACAATTAAGAGCTTTGCCTCAGAAGACTCATGGTTTTACAATGCATGTAAAACTTGCAACAAAAAGGTTCTTACGAACACTATTTGCAAGGACAAGGAAGATGGAAGTCAAGGATATGATGAAGTAACTGTCTTGGAATGCCAAACTGATCGGTGCAATAAAAGGACTATTGTGTCTGTTCCCAGGTTAATTTACTTAATTCATTTATTGTCCATATTATGAAACATGATCGATCGTTAATAAAATCTTATTTGAAATTTTTATAGGATAAAAGTTCTAATACGTGTTCAGGATTGTACCGGGATTGTTACTTTGAAGTTGTTTGAACGTGAAGTTGTTAAACTGATAAAGGTTAACGCAAACCAGCTGTTGGATAAAAACATGGAGGTAACTTATATTTTCCAAATACCATTTCCTTAATTGCTTTATACGTTTTAATGTTTTTATGTTTCATTGTTAACTTTATAATAATGTGTATCAAACAGTTAGCCAGCGAAGGTAACTTTCCCAAGGAGGTGAAGGCATTGCTAAATAGGAGGTTTGCGTTTAAGATAGCCATAGGTTTGTTTAACATAAAAAACAAATCAGATGGCTACTCGGTGTCGAAGTTGACTGAAAATCCTGCAATCATCAAAGATCTTGATAGGCATTTTGATGCTTTCCAGGTTCGAAAATTATTCTATACGTTAGCTTTACTTTTTGTTATAAAAAACTTATAGCACTTTACAACATTTATTGAAACATATGAAATAAATACAGTCTGCTGATGATGAACCTTTAAATGTTGTTCCTTCTGATTCAAATCCAGCTGTTAACATCCAAATCCGGGTCTGTGAAACAAATTCTTTAGTTCTCTAATGCTTTAATATTTTGTCATTCACCTTATTTTTTCAACTATTTTTTTTACCTTTTTAATTTGATTTTACAGGATTCTGTTTCCCGTACCGGTGATGACGACACGCCGATGTCCAATTTGAACAATAGCATGTTTACTACACCCTCCGGAGCGGATAATTGTTGTTCTTCGAAGATGCTGGAGAATGAACTTAAGCGTAATTTGGATGCCGTTTATGATGTGGATTTATGTTCTTCTCAGTCTTCAACTAAACCGCGTAAGGGTGATTGTGAGAACAATGAAGGTTTGAATGTGAAGGTGGGTCTTTTGAATCCAAAGCTGGAAAAGTAGTCTCAGAATCTAATAGTCATCTCAGTTTCTTCAAACAAGTTTTCAATGTTTTTTTTCGTTCAATCGTATTCAGAACATTTGTGTCAGTACTTGATGTTGCTTTTTACTCAATGTTTGTTGCGGTTTATCTTGATTTTCGTTTATTATCGTTATATCAATAAGAGATGATATTATTAATTAGCATTTGTATTTTTTTTTACGTCGAGTTATATTTATTATACGTCGTTTTTTTATTACATTAGCATTAAAAACTTTTATTTTTATTACATTGAAATTCAATACTTTAATGCGTTGACGTGATGTTAGTTAGTTACCCAACATCGATGTTGTTTTATTTTTAGTGTGATTTTGCATTGTTATATCAATAGCATGAAATTATTGTTAATCACTTTATTGTGGTTTGTGATCTATATATCCATAGAAGATGATAGTATTGATCAGGCTTTGCATTTTTTGTATGTAATTATGTTTATAGTTATTGTAGTTCTTGATATTGAATATAAATAAAGAGTTATTATTAATTATTCTTTGCATATTTTAAATTTTATGTACAAATGTTTTTAATTGTGTTATTTATTTATTCATAGAATATATACATATTATTATAGATAACTATTAACAATGTACAATCCAATTATGGAGTCAACATTTTAATTAAATTTATAATCTTTTACATCTCATGCTTAAAATAGAGTATCCTAATTACTTATAAATTATTATAAAATGAAATAGATGTATGGCCGCTTTATCTAATTATGGAGTCAACATTTTAATTAAATTTTATATAATCCTTGACATCTCATGCTTAAAATAAAATATCGTCATTAATTATAAATACTTACCTTCAAATGGAATTATAAATAAAGCATTTGTTAGTGGGTCAGATTAGATGTGTTGTGTTGACACAAGAGGTTATTATCTCCAACTCGGAATTTCGGTTTGCTTTTGTATCTATTATTGTGATATTTTTATTTAAATTGTCATTCATCTTTATACGATTCATTATTTCTCTGTTATATGTTTGTAGATCATTAATGTTTCTTGGTTGCTTGCTTCACAAATTCATATACATAAATCTTATCATTTGTTTCATATGAATTTTTTTTAGGATGGAACCTCTTGAGTTTGAAATGTTTGCTCACGAAATTCTATCAAGGCTACCAAGTAAATGTGTTGGACGATTTAAATCAGTTTGCAAGAAATGGCGTTATGAATTGTCTTCACCTATGTTTTCTATTATTCACTCTCGCCGTATGTCTAATTGTGAACATCGTAAGCTAATCACGTTGAGTATGTCATCGATTTATATTGACAACTTGATTGGAGGAAAGGTAGACATTTCTGAAAGGAAGTTTATTTCCTTCCCCGTTGATACCCCTCTTTCCAATCTAACGATTCTTGCTTCTCAATATGGTCTTTTACTGATGTGCATCCAAGGTCCTTCAGACCAATTGATTCTGTGGAATCCAACCAGCAATAAATTTTTGAATTTGTGTCATAATAAACCTAAAAGTTTTTTCGATATCAAGGCAGATGCAGTTGGGATTTATTTAGACTCATTTAACGATGTTAAAATATTACATCTCCAACATCGTATGGATGATGTTGTACCTCGTGTGTATTCTTGGAACACACATCAATGGAAAACTTTAACTTTTTTCAAAGGACCAGATTACGCTTCAAGGTTATATTTGTGGTCTCCCGGCACTTTATGCAACAATGTTTTATATTTTGCATCTCCACACTATTGGGCGCCTGCTAAAAGTTATATGATTGCTTTTGATGTGGTTTCTGAAACTTTCTCAAAGGTTTCAATACCACAATGTACTCATGTTGTTGCTCGCCAAAGCAGGTTTTTCAAAATCTGCAACACACTTCATATGTTTGTTGTCGTAAAGACCCATGCTATAAATGTGAAGCTATTTAAATTTCAAGATCAAGGATGGTCAGAAGTGTCTTCTTTTACAAAGCTAAAATCAATTTTATTTGAGTCATGGCTTAAGAAGTAAGTTGAGAAAGGAGGAGAAACTTGGTCTTTTATGACCGACTGGGGTAGTATGATTGAAATAAAATTTGGCACGAAAGATTTTCAATACTTACAAGACGCTGAGACCTTTCAAGGACTATATAACGTATCATCTTTTGAAGAGACCGTTGTGTCACCTACAGTTTAGCATTAATATCTTTTTCGTATCAAATTTATTGTGATGTAATATGTTACATTTTTATTTACTACCACTTTTACTACTCATCATCTTATGTTATTTATAATATATATTTTTATCCAAATTTGATAATAATTTACAATTCTATCCTTATTGCCATTTTACATTTATAAATCAACATGTATATATACTAACTGTAAAACTGTAATAGATAGACATAGCTAACAACTAATTATTAATTTCGCACACTTATTAGGATTTAAATACACTTTTCAACTTAATACTTTTGTAAAGTGTCAGATTTCCCAAATCTTTTTTAAAAAAAGATTTAAATATTTATTCATTTGATAATTTTAAGATTGTATGTGGGAGCGGACATCCTGTGAAATTATATAAAAACTTTGTATATTTCTAAAATCTCGATCCTGTGAAATTGTTATGTTTGTATATACAAATTTAAAGAAAAATATAAATATAAACATCCTAAAATTAAATGACATGTAATTTCCGTTCATTATATTATAATATTAATATTAATATTGTATTTTATAATTAGTTGAATTTTTAAAGTTGATTTGATTTGCATTGGAAACCTGAATTCATCATCACCATCCTCGAACTTACTTCAATCAGCATCACCGTTTCTCCTTTTAGCCATTTTCTTACAATCTTCTCCTCATTAGCTTATATCCATCTTAGGGTTTTAAACAAGCATTTGCTCAAATCAAAATCAAGTCATCAATCTTCCTTCGTCGCATCATATTCCACAACCGTAAGTATCTGCACCTTCAATCTCTTCAAACGTCTCTGTTGTTATGATCGTATTGGAATTTCAATAGCTATAAAATGTTTAATCACAAAGTAAATGAACCATATTTATCTTTAATTTTACTTCCACAAGTATGAATGTTGTATAATTCCATGTTTATTTCTTTGACGAGTTTGTGTAGTTTCTATGTTCAATAAGAGTTTGTGTACTTCCACAAGGAATTTCATTGGTGTTTTAGGCCGATTTTGATATCCATTATAGTTTAGAAATATATTTAATATTATTTTTCACCATGAAGCCGAAAGTATTTTTTGATTTGTAGATGTGTTATTTGTTTGATATATGAATGATAATTCAAGAATCTGTAATTTTTTTGATTCTTAACCTTTCAGTTCAATCGGGTATGTTATTTAATGTAAGATCTAATATATCTATGTTATTAATTCAGGTGAAATCATGAATTTATCGTTTGTGAAGATTCTAGAAGACCCAAAATCTTTAAAGCTGGTATGATTATTTATGTTTGACTGAATAATCTGATGTTTAATAGCCTAATTCATATAATATTTATTTAACTGCATTATATACTTAATAGTACTATCTTTGTATTCAGGAGTTACCTCTCACTTTTGTTTATAACCATTGGGGTCGACCATGGCCACGTATTGATCTCCAGATCCGTCATGAATGTGGTAAGTCTTGGACCGTAACGATGAAAACATTAGAGTCTAGACCGGCTTTGGCTGATGGTTGGGCAGCAGTTGTTAAAGGCCTTCAATTGTCAAAGGATTCACTGTTGCTTTTCAAACCTATTCGACATGATGTGTTTGAACTTTCGTGTTTTGTTGACGGTGTATGTGGTGAATCGTATTTCACATATCAGCGATACACACAATTGGGCTTAACTGTATGTATATTTTTTTTCCTTTTGCACATTATTAATCTAATTGTATACATTTTATTTATTATATATTTATGTAATAGTATATTATTAGTTCTATTTACTATATCGAAACAACATGCGTAGTAACTTATGATACATGTTTCATTTAATGCAGGTAATTCCAGATGCTTTTATTAAAAAAATTTATAAAAAACACACACTAAACAGCACCTATCAAATACTAGCTGCTGGTACTTGCTGGAATGTGGAATCTGCTAAAATACATAACTGCTATGCATTCACAGATGGATGGCCGACTCTTTGCGAAAGGCTTAAAATCTTTGATGAAGATGTATTGAGCTTTAATAAGATTGATAACGTTGCCTTTCAGTTATCAGTTTATCGAGATTGTATTCCTGTTGTTTTGAGTGGCATAGTTGATTCTGATGATGATGAGGTCGTTCAAATAAGTCATGATCAGTTTGTTGATAAGTTAGACAAGGTAATTATCTATTTTTCTTATATACACAAGATTTTATTAATTACTTACCCATAATTCACTTCAATGTTTTTTT
>JARYGA010054849.1:0-28319 GCA_030545235.1 Helianthus tuberosus | reverse complement strand
AAACATGTTTGTTTGATAAAAATTGAATGGGTCAAAATCTGGTAAAAAGGGCAATAAGCCGAAGACTTAAAAGTCTGAATTTTTGTTAAACAGGATGTTGGATTTTAACCTCATAAAGTGGGGAATCAAATTACAATCACGTAGGAAGAAACGGTAGGTTAAACGGACAAGCGGATTGAAAGATACGAAAGTTTTCGTGTCAAAAAGCGGCAAAATGGAAGAGTCTGATACAGGGGCCACCGTAACTTACGGTGTCCACCGTAAGTTACGGTGGAGGCTGATGTCTTTACGGTGGTTACTTCCTGCCTTACGGTAGGGGGTATTTTATAACAAGGTCCACCGTAACATACGGTATCCACCGTAAGTTACGGTGGAGGCCAAGTTCAAGCCAATGGTTCTAGGATTAAGGGATCAATCTTGGAATTTTCTGATTTCTTTGTTTGATTTGATTAATCAAGCCAATTTCATTGTTGTACTAGTTATTTAATTATCAAAACTAACTTTTAAGTTGGTTTTGATCATAGGTGAACGTCAAGAGTTCCGGATGAAGATCAAGCGTCGAGCAAGAACCGAACACACTTTAAACTAAGCTTCCGCAATGTTGTTTCGTCGATATTCTAAAACGGCGAACTAAATCACATTATGATTGTATCACTATAAATTGTAAAAAAATTTTAGCAAACCCGTATTTTCAATGAAAGTGTGACTATAATTATTTGATTATGGACTTAATTTATACAAAAAACGTAAATTAATAACAAGGGTGTTACAGATATCCAGGACACGGTCGCATTAATCCCCAATGTTTCAGTCAAGCAATACGAATTAAAACAGGTTATTTGGATTTCCCGACTTATTGGTCTTTGAATCCCATACCTGACCATGCGGTATTTATATTACCGTATCCCAAGCCCGTAATAGGGAAAATAAGTTAAGAGTATTTACCTGAGCTAGCTCTTATCTTAAATAGCAAGAATTATAATAACTCAGCCGTATTCACTTAAGTAAGCGTAGGTACAATTTACCGGAAGGCTCTAGTCTGGAATGATGGTATAAATAACCAATTAGAATGCTAACGGGTCTTTAATTAAGCCTAAGCTTAGACCGGTTAATTATACGGTTCAAACGCACGATTAGGCGAAGACCGGAATAGAATGTGATTTAGACCCAACAAGTTCGGAGACTTGCTTAATATGGGTATTTCATACACATTCTGGATTTTTGAGATAAAACCGATAAGGTTTGACCCGTTTCGGCTAATTTATGCAAACTAGTTACATAAACCGAACCGAACGCGTAATAAGCGTAACGGGTATTCATAAGAGCCATATACAGGTTTCCTAAGTTAATATGCTTCAAATATGTTGTGACATCAGTAAGATGTCTTTTATTATGCCCGAAACGAATTTAAACACAAACTATGCCTCGTAGGGGTAGTTTGGTCATTTTCAAGGTTATAAAAGAGTCTAAGTATTAACCTGAGTTACATGTCTGATATAATCAGCAAAAATACTTAGTTTACTAAGTTATAACAGTAGGGTAAAGTATATATGTGAAATTTATCAATTATAACCAAACTATGCACCGTAGGGGCATTTTGGTAATTTCACATAAGCCGTAAAGCTCAAAACTGAAGTCTGAGTTAAACAACTTTTGCTTACTGTTAAAATATTATAATTTGCCCAAAATATCAGTAGGTATCAACCCTTGTATGTTTAAAATAGTTCTAGTACATACTATGCGTTAAAAACGCTTAAAAAGGCGATTAGAAGCCATTTCCGGGTTCTATACATAAAGCTGATATTTTTATTGTTCCAGGAGGCTTAAAATAATTTATTTATCATATGTAATCAGTAGCAAAAGGTTTGGAGTCAATTAGATATGTAAAACTCATTTTGTAGCCCGTAAGGGCAAAACCCACAATTACCGGATTAAGCCTACGACTATAAGTTATGCTCAGCCTAAAATTAATTAAAAATCTTCAAAAATCTCAAAATAATATATTACATTAGTGGGTAATAAGTTTGATATCAAAAAGTAGGCTTAGATAGGCCATACGCTAATTATGTCGTTTAATTAACATAAAGCTTTCAATTTACGCTAATGAGCATAACTCTCAAACTACACCTCAAACTGATGTCAAACTTTGGGTACAAGTTTATATATCAGTGACTAAGGTTTCTACTCTTTTACATTTTAAAAAATCACGTTTTAAGGTGAAAAGGGCATAATGGTCAACATATGGGCAATTAACGGAATCATGCGTATTAATTGGTTAACTAATAAACCATGGTGTATAATCACAGAGGGTTATACTAGCATGTAACCTGGTCCAAATAGAGCTCTAAGGTATTTCTAAATCATACCAAAACGGGTCAGAACTGAAGTCAAGGCAAAAGTCAAAACTTTGCAACTTTTGGTTACGAACCGGGTCTAAACAGTAAATTGTCGGGTTGAACATGTTTAGACATGTTCTTACACTAATTACCAAGTTATATTAATGATCAAACAGGTTGTATGTGTTCTACATTGTTAATCATGCATAAATTAGAAACTAAGTATCCTGTTGACTTTTTAATGACAAGTTTAAACCGACATTTGACCTAGTTAGAGTGGGAATCAGGGGGAACCCTTTTTAAGGGTTTATTACCCACATAATTACCAACTTATAACTACTTTCAATTCGACTAATCACTGGACCGTTAGTGATTAATCGCTAAGTCAACCGTTAATTACGACGGTTTGACTTTTAAGCTAAAACTAAGCAAAAACTTAACTAAGAAAGGTTAAGCATACTTACCAAAGCCTAATGCACTATTAGGGATGGCTTGGATCTGCCCTTATGCTCCAGGAAGCTCCAAGAAAGCAGATGAAGTGAGTGATCAAATGGTTGCAACCATGAAGGCCTTTTATAGTGATTTTGATCCCCTAAGATCATGACAAATCATGCTATAGATGATCATGGATCAGTAACAAGTGTCCCTAAGGTCTAAAAATCAGTTTACGCGGCCTTTGGGAGTGTTAAAGGGCAAGAGGTGTCGCTTACATAGCTTGAACATCCAACAAAACGAGTTTATGCATCTGGAAGCAGGCTTACGGACCGTAACGTCCACAGTGTTGAGGTCCGTAAGGACCTGGTCAGCAATATGAAACTTTCACATTTTGACAGATTTAGCCCCTACACTTCTTAATGCCATTTTCGACACATCCAACGCCCGTTAAACCATTTTTAAGGCTCTACAATGATGCCTAAGTATGGGGAACATGAAACATGCTCAAAAATATGCCGGATGTCGGTTCGTTTGGTCGTACGGTCACGTTGTTCGGTTAATTACGACGAAACATGGACGGACGCGAAAAACGATCCAACCGACACGACGAATGGAATTTTATCAAGCCAAACACTAAAATAAAATATTTTAGTGCTTGCATAAATTTTTGGGTGTCCGGGGTGATGTGTTAAAAATGCAACATATAAATTTCATCAAATGAGGCATAAAACTAACCCTTTTTTAGTACCAATGTTGGAAAAAGTGTGCTTTTGTCTTCCTTTTGTATTTTCAGGATTAAATGAGCTCAAATTAACATAAGAAGCAAAAAGACATCAAAATCTAACATAAATACAAGAAAAGGAACAAGACGTGACATGCCCGACCCCACGACAGCATCTTCCCAAGCAAAACAAGAGATCAGAAGCCTGAACACCGTGCTCAGCCACCACGGGGGCGTGCCCAAGTGTCAGCAGAAACGAAAAAGTGGTAGAAGCTTCTATTGCCCACCACAGGGCCGTGCTCAGCGGACACGGGGCCGTGGTCAACTATAAGATTCGCACAATCCAACAAATCTGCATAGTACAAAGATTCTTCTGCACCACGGGGTCGTGCTCAGCGGACACGGGGGCGTGGTCAACTAAAAAGACAAAACTGCATTAAATGAAGAAAGAGAAGGATGTGGACACGGGGCCGTGCCCACTGGACACGGGGCCGTGCCCGAGCTTCTGTTCAGCCTATAAATAGAAGTGCTTGGCTAAAGCTCAAACCATCCCTTGGCACACCACCTCTCTCGCACTTCACCCACCACCCACCACCACCATAACACCATCATCCACCACCATCATCCATTGTCCATCGTAGAGTGTGAGAGTCGTCTCAGGATCCAAGATTGATCATAAGAGTTCTTGACAATCAAGGCCATGTTTGCCTAAGTCTCTTACATCACTTGGTGAAGACAAAGTGTCTAGTCTAATACTTTTTATTTCTAATCTTTTGCACTTTTTATTTGGTTTTGTATTAATGACTTTAATAACTAGTTGCTTATGTTGAAGGTGATCTTTCCTTATCGTTTGTCCGTGGTGTCTTGGCATTATTTTACTGTCTATATAAAATAAAAGATTTTCACCATTCATATCTCCACGGTCTATATGGAGGTATGTTGGCTACCTGGTCGGGGGTTAAGGGAACGGTTTGGTAAAGGTCTTGCCATTGTTCAGCGTTTAGAGGTCCTGCAATGGACCTGGGTCAAATTTAGTAGGACCTCCTTCAATACTTCACGGTATTGGATGGCGGGGGTCCAAACTCTTTGATCCCCTCATAAGTTAACTACTATTAATACTATAACCCGGCTATTTAGGACTGTATCCCTGCTGACTCAAACTACTTAGTCGAGGGTAACGTCACCTCCAAAAGAGGGGCCTATCATAATTTGCATTAATAACTTAATTAATTATCTTCCAATAATCCACCCTTTTAGGATTGTATCCTTGCTGACTCAAACTACTGGGGTGAGGGTAACGTCACCTTCAAAAGAGGGGCCTACTACAATAACTAAGATAATCTCTTAATTATGTGCAAAAGTGCGGAAATAATCAAAGGTTACACTAGATACGAGTCGGAACCAAGTGATTCATCTTGTCTATCTGTTTTTCTTTTTTTTATTTTTATTTTCAGCATTTTAGTTAGTTTTTATTTTTCTTAGTTTAAAACATTTTTCTAAACTTTTTATTTTGATTAGACATTGAGGATAAACCGGTACTAAAAGCTCTTGTGTCCTTGGACGACCTCGGTATCTTGCCAACACTATACTACGCTCACGATGGGTGCACTTGCCCATATGTGTGTTTAGTGTTAGTAAAATATCGTGTTTTATAAATTTAAAACTTGGCTAAAAATAAGTGTTAAAGGGGCTTAAAATATACACCTAATATATATAACACTTCACACGCATCAAGTTTTTGGCGCCGTTGCCGGGGAACACAAGGATTTTAAGAAAGTTAGGAATCAACGGCCTAATCGTTTTTCTTATTTTTCATTATTTTTAGGATTTTTTTTTTTTAGTTTTTCTGTTTCTGCAGAGCTCAGCACGGGCCGTGCCTGGTCGGACACGGGCCGTGCCTAGCATCATCACTGACAGTTTTTATTTTCTGAGTTACAGAGAGCTGAGCACGGGGCCGTGTCGGTGCAACACGGGGCCGTGTCCAACTCCCAGTAACAGGGATCCGGAAAACAATTACTGTACCTCTGACCACGGGCCGTGTTCACTGAGCACGGGGCCGTGGTGAACATTCTGACCAACGTTCTTTTCTGTTTTTATTGCAGGACTTGGAACCCAGGTGCCACATTTGACCCTCCTACGTAGTGCATGAGCTCCAGTTCTAGTAGAGACATAAAAGAACCTCTAGAAGAACCCGAACGCTTTCTCAGAAAAAGACTTAAAGCTAAAAATCAAGAGAAAGTTTCGGGGGACCTACTTCCAATGGCGGACCAACGTACCCTCATGGATTACCTACGGCCCACCGTAGGCAATCTCGGCGCCGCTATCAATGCACCGAATGTCGAAGCCAACAACTTCGAACTTCGGCTGCATTTGATACAAATGCTCCAAAACTCCGCAACCTTCCATGGGCTTGCGGACGAGGATCCCCATCTACATATTACTAATTTCTTGAAAATATGTGATACTTTTCGGATCAATGGAGCATCAAACGACGCCATTCGCCTTAGGATGTTTCCATTTTCACTAAAAGACCGAGCTAAGGCTTGGCTTAACACCCTCCCAGTTGGCACGGTAAACACCTGGGATGAACTAGCCCAAAAGTTTCTATATAAGTATTTTCCTTCCTGCTAAAACGGCTAAACTAATGACTGAAATTAATACATACTCACAAGAGGATGTGGAATCCTTATATGAAACTTGGGAAAGGTTCAAGGAGCTTCTAAGAAAGTGTCCTCATCACGGTCTAGCGGTATGGCAACAAGTATCCACTTTCTACAATGGGTTGTTGCCACACACAAGACAAACACTTGATTCAAGCTCCGGGGGACTTTTAGGTAATCGTCGCCCAAATGAAATATATAATCAAATTGAGGAAATTGCTCAAACCAATTTTCAATGGCACACTCCCCGAGGTAATAAATCTATTGCCCCGGGCGCCCATAAGGTTGATGAAAGCACTTCTTTACAAGCCCAAATCGAGGCCCTCTCTTCAAAAATCAAAAAGTTAGAAATGACAAAAACGGCCTCGGTTATGGCTTGTGAAGGGTGTGGTGGGTCACATGAAAATTGGAGTTGTATGAAAGAATTAGATGAACAAACAGAAACGGTAAACTACATTGATAATAGACCTAGGCCGTCGGGTCCTCCAACGGGTACCTACAACCAAGGATGGCGTAACCACACAAATCTTGGTTGGAGAGATCCCAGCAATAGTAGTAACCAACAAAACCAACGAACTAATTTTCAACAACCACAAATTTTCTCTCAACAACAAGGTGGAAGAGAAAGGCTTGAAGATACCATATCTCGCCTCATCTCCGACACCGAAAAGAAAAACTCGGATCGATTTCAACAATTGGAATCGAATTTTAGAAATCATCAAGCTAGCATTCAAAACGTTGAAAAACAATTAAATCAACTAGCTCAAAATTTCTCCGAGAGACCACAAGGCGCGTTACCAAGTAATACCGAAACCAACCCAAAGGCACAAGTACACCTCATCACATTGAGAAACCGAACCGTGGGTCCCGAGGATGCCCCAATACCGCCAGTTGAAGGAGGTCAACGCCAAAGCACAACTTCACCTACACCTCAACTAGAAAAGGCTTCTTCACCAAATCAAGAGCCCACCAAGACTCCTCCAATTCCGTACCCCGGTAGGTTAAATCGTCAAAAGACCGATGAGCAATTCGCAAAGTTCGAAAGTTTAGTAAAACAATTGCATGTCAATATTCCTTTTATTGAGGTCCTAACCCAAATGCCTAAATATGCAAAATTCATGAGGGATTTCCTCACTCACAAAAGGAAAATTGAATCATTGCAATTAGTTAACTTAGGCGAAGAATGCTCCGCTTTAGTACTCAACAAACTTCCACAAAAGAAAATCGATCCCGGGAGCTTCACAATTCCTTGCTCGATTGGGAAGTCCCCCGTTCGTAATGCATTAGCCGATCTTGGGGCTAGCATTAACCTCATGCCCACGTCAATGTTCAAACGACTCGGCCTAGGAGCAACTAGCCCTACAAAGATGAGCATTCAACTCGCCGACAGGTCCGTCAAATTTCCACAAGGTGTCGCTGAAAATCTACTGGTCAAGGTTGACAACTTCGTTTTTCCAACTGACTTTGTCATCCTAGACATGGAAGAAGACACCGATGTCCCTCTCATCCTCGGGAGGCCATTTCTAGCCACCGCCCAAGCAGTGGTGGATATGAATGACGGAACGTTAACATTGAAGTTTGGGGACGAGGAAGTGAAGTTTGAATGTGGAAAGAAGATAGAGGAAGAAGACCCGGTCAACTACATGAAGGTCATAGACTCAAGCTTGGATGACGCTCTCCGACGGTGTAACATGGGATGCAATACATCCCACTTGGGTAACATGTGACCAGGCTTTGGGTCTAGCCAAGGACCCTTAAAAACGTGGCGCACCATGGAGGCATTCCACGGAACTATCCTTAGTTTAGTTTAGATTAATTTTCTTGTTTTCTAGTTAGTTTTAATTTTCAGGAATAAAACACACTTGAGATGGCAAAGGATGCAAGGGAAACTTGAACCAGCACTCCATACAGGAAAACAGAACCATCCGACAAATTTCTTTGTTTACAGTAAGTTCGGCACGGGCCGTGTCCACCCAACACGGCCCCGTGCTGCACAGTCTACAGAAAAAGACTCAGTTCAGGTAACTGGACACGGGTCGTGTTCACCCAACACGCCCCCGTGTCCAGACTTCTGTTTCTCTTGTTTTAATTTTGTTACTGGCACTTGAACACGGGGCCGTGCCCGGACAACACGGGGCCGTGTTCAGCGCCCAGTAACACAAAATTTTTGCTTTTTACACCTTTTTACGCATTCAATCAACCTAAAAACTTATTTTTGGGACACATTGAGGACAATGTGTAATTTAAGTGTGGGGGGGATGCTAAAACCTTGAATCTTGCAAGTCCTAAATACAAGCCTTACACAAAACTCTATTGGAACCGCTAATTACCCCAAATTTTTTCAAAAATTTTCATTTTTTTTTTACTTGTCTAGGTTTAACTCGGGAAATTCAAGTTCTTAAAAAGGTTATATTTTTACAAATTTACAACCGATAGCGTCGTGATAAAAAGAACCAACATAAGAAAATTATGAAAAGGCATGACAAGCTTAGCTAAAATTTAATTATATATACTTGATCACATAAAAACCCATTCCCACAAAAGTGAGTTTTGAGCCTTTATTGAGCAAACACTTACATATCATTTGACTAAATGCTCATTTTCGTTTCTTGTGTGAATAGCCGCCTGGTTCTTACGACTCTAGAACTTGCCATGACGATACATTCCCGGTCCTTACCAACTTAAACCCGAGTAAGTAAATGATGGAGGCATTAGGACTAACCCTTTTTATTTCTACACCATTATTTTTCTTTTTTTTACCACCTACCCAAAATCCCCCTAGTTAGCCCCTTTGAGCCTAAACCTTTTCATTTCATAACCCAAACCAAACACCCGTTTTACCCACCAAAACCTTTTTCATTTTTAACCCTTTGTTTTAGTAACAAGTTCGGTTCTTCATATGACTTTTCAAAAAAAAAAAAAAAATTATTGGTGTTGATGATGAAGCAAAAGAGAATAAACAAACAAGTTCATCAAAAATAACTTTGTTTGAATAAATAGCTTCATCAAAATAAAAGTTACAAAAACAAAAAGTCTTACGAAAACCGACACTTGTTACGCTTTTCGCCTTTTTCTACTAACTACTAACCACCAACCCAACCACCTACCTTTAACCCAAGCCTAACCCTTCACCCAAAAGTCCTCTTGATATTTACAAAGGTGTATAGTTAAAAAGGAGGAGGATTGATTGCTTGGCAAGCTTATGGTAGGAGTAAGTTCCATGCCGCTCTCGAGTGATCCACTAAAATACATCTTCGGCCGAGTGTTGAGTGATCCCCCGTGAGGTATGTGAACTTGTATATAAATAGAATTTTAAAGAGGCATGTTATGCCCTAATAAGTAATTTATCTTATGAAAAGTTTTAAATAAATCATGACGAATAGGATTGTAAATAAATAAAAATAAAATTAAATAAAGAATCTTGGAAATCCCGACACTCTACGACAAGCCCAAAAACCTTCTTCTCTACCCATTCCATTTGGGAGTGTAATAGCCACATATTAAAGAGTTTTGCTTGAGGACAAGCAAAGATTCAAGTGTGGGGGTATTTGATGTGTTAAAAATGCAACATATAAATTTCATCAAATGAGGCATAAAACTAACCCTTTTTAGTACTAATGTTGGAAAAAATGTGCTTTTGTCTTCCTTTTGTATTTTCAGGATTAAATGAGCTCAAATTAACAAAAGAAGCAAAAAGACATCAAAATCTAACATAAATACAAGAAAAGGAACAAGACGTGACATGCCCGACCCCACGACAGCATCTTCCCAAGCAAAACAAGAGATCAGAAGCCTGAACACGCCCCGTGCTCAGCCAGCACGGGGGCGTGCCCAAGTGTCAGCAGAAAAGACAAAGTGGTAGAAGCTTCTATTGCCCACCACGGGGCCGTGCTCAGCGGACATGGGGCCGTGGTCAACTATAAGATTCGCACAATCCAGCAAATCTGCATAGTACAAAGATTCTTCTGCACCACGGGGTAGTGCTCAGCGGACACGGGGGTGTGGTCAACTAAAAAAACAAAACTGCATTAAATGAAGAAAGAGAAGGATGTGGACACGGGGCCGTGCCCACTGGACACGGGGCCGTGCCCGAGCTTCTGTTCAGCCTATAAATAGAAGTGCTTGGCTAAAGCTCAAACCATCCCTTGGCACACCACCTCTGTCACACTTCACCCACCACCACAATAACACCATCATCCACCACCATCATCCATTGTCCATCGTAGAGTGTGTGAGTCGTCTCGGGATCCAAGATTGATCGTAAGAGTTCTTGACAATCAAGGCCATGTTTGCCTAAGTCTCTTACATCACTTGGTGAAGACAAAGTGTCTAGTGTAATACTTTTTATTTCTAATCTTTTGCACTTTTTATTTGGTTTTGTATTAATGACTTTAATAACTAGTTGCTTATGTTGAAGGTGATCTTTCCTTATCGTTTGTCCGTGGTGTCTTGGCATTATTTTACTGTCTATATAAAATAAAAGATTTTCACCATTCATATCTCCACGGTCTATATGGAGGTATGTTGGCTACCTGGTCGGGGGTTAAGGGAACGGTTTGGTAAAGGTCTTGCCATTGTTCAGCGTTTAGAGGTCCTGCAATGGACCTGGGTCAAATTTAGTAGGACCTCCTTCAATACTTCACGGTATTGGATGGCGGGGGTCCAAACTCTTTGATCCCCTCATAAGTTAACTACTATTAATACTATAACCCGGCTATTTATGACTGTATCCCTGCTGACTCAGACTACTTAGTTGAGGGTAACGTCACCTCCAAAAGAGGGGCCTACCATAATTTGCATTAATAACTTAATTAATTATCTTCCAATAATCCACCCTTTTAGGATTGTATCCTTGCTGACTCAAACTACTGGGGTGAGGGTAACGTCACCTTCAAAAGAGGGGCCTACTAAAATAACTAAGATAATCTCTTAATTATGTGCAAAAGTGCGGAAATAATCAAAGGTTACACTAGATACGAGTCGGAACCAAGTGATTCATCTTGTCTATCTGTTTTTCTTTTTTTTATTTTTATTTTCAGCATTTTAGTTAGTTTTTATTTTTCTTAGTTTAAAACATTTTTCTAAACTTTTTATTTTGATTAGACGTTGAGGATAAACCGGTACTAAAAGCTCTTGTGTCCTTGGACGACCTCGGTATCTTGCCAACACTATACTACGCTCACGATGGGTGCACTTGCCCATATGTGTGTTTAGTGTTAGTAAAATATCGTGTTTTATAAATTTAAAACTTGGCTAAAAATAAGTGTTAAAGGGGCTTAAAATATACACCTAATATATATAACACTTCACACGCATCACGGGGATATCCAGAAGGTAAGATATGCGTGTAAACGCAAACTTGTGCGCTTTTTGACACTTTTAGTCCCTGCATGACCTAAAAGCTTATTTTAGCGCACCAAACACCTCTAAGCCTATATCTAAGATATATTAAAGATAAATAGGGTATGTTTATCTCCTGGTCATATTCCTGAAAGTACGATAACATACGAATCGGTATACTTTAGCAGTTTGACGCTTTAGGTCCTTCTAATGCGCAAACTTCCGTAACTCATCATTTAATAGCATTGAAGCCTCATCTAATTCATATTAGGCATTCTTGAAAGTATTATTAAACATCAAAATGCTTCGGGCTCGGTAAAAGGTCATTCAGATGTATAATTAAACATATTGACACTTTTAGTCCCTTATAATTGCAAAGTTGCGCGTAACTTCACTTTTGGGCATAAAAGCCTTGGGTGGCCAATGATTGGCAATCCCGAGAGTATAATCAAATATCATGAGGCTCTCGGTTTTTTAAAAGGTCACTCAGAGGTAAGAATTAACATGTTGACGCTTTTAACCGTTTTCTGCGCAAACTTTCAATTAATCACATAAACGGCTACACTTGATTAACAAGTGGCTCATTTGTGAATATAAAATCGTAAGAGGTTATTTAGAAGCTTATAATCAAAGTTTTTCGATTTTTCGAAAAATTAGTCCCTTAAATTCAGCGTTTGACTTCATTAAGGTTTATTACACGTGTCAATACTTTATTGGTCGTGATTTTTTTAAGGTGTTACACGTTCGTGTGTACCTTCCGTTGGTGAGGCGCACAGGAAAAGTGATTTGGCCCAGGGGAATACGGTTTCCCCCGCAAACCCGGCCAAAGGGTAGTCTACCGGCTGCAACCGATCCTTGTCTTATTGATCGAACTGGTTGAAGCATTGCTCGTATATGATGTCAGATGTACTGCCCGGGTCGATGAATAGTCGCTCGGTGCAGTAGTGAGACAGGTAGCCTGTGATAACGACGGCGCGCCTGTCACGCGGTTCGCCTCGGACTTTTGGAAAGACAACTTGCGCGGCTTTCCTCGCCCTCCATTGATCATGTGGGTTGAGGCCACGTACATGGCCCTTTTACCCATGGAGGGGCCCTCGTTGTGGGGGGTGATGCGTTTTGTTTGTTTTTGTGCGGCTGGCAACAGATGTTGCAGCTTCCCCTCTTTTAGGGCTCGCTCAATCTCCAGTCGGAGACTGATGCAGTTGTTTGTTGTGTGGAAGCTGTAGAGTCCAAGAAGAACCAGGATCTCGCGTCCGTAAGGAGGACGTCGCTTGGCGACTGATTGATCTCGGTCCAGTGACGGTCCCGAGACTCTTTATTCGATGCCCGGTTTTCGCGTTGGGCGTTGATTGTAGCCCTTGCGTCGGGCTGGTTGTTACGCGGGACATATGGTCTGGGATCGCTGCCGCGATTCCATGTGTCCCGGTTGCGCTTGTTGTTGCGTTTGTGCTCTTGGTGGGAGGACTGGCCTTCCGTTTGGGGTTGTGCCTTTGAGACGTGCGGTTTGAGGGACCCCTGAGTCTGGGCGTATGTCTTGACCACAGCCATGACATCTTCCCATTTCTTAGGCAAGCCTTCCTTGCCGGAGATAGTCATAACCATTTGTTCGTCCTTAACGGCAACAATGAAATTGTTGCGTGCCATTTGGTCTGCAACGTCGCCTATCTCCAGGCACTATTTATTGTAGCGGACAACGAACGCCTCAAGCGATTCGTTGTCTCTGCGCCAGATGTTTATGACGTCCATAGAATCACGTTCATGACGTCGCTGCTGGCAAAAATGCGCGAGGAACTTTGCTTGCAAGTCCTCGAATGAGGTCAGTGACCCCACTGGCAAAGAATCGAACCAAGCCCTGGCCAGACCTGTTAGGGTCTGCGGGATAAATTGACACCAAGTGGGTTCATCCCACCTGCCGTTGCACCCGACACCGACGAAGATGTTCATGTGGTCATCTGGGTCGGCCGAACCCTTGTATTTCCCAATGTTTAATGGGAATTTGGTGGTGGTGACATCGGCGTTGGCAATCTCCAGGACAAACTTGGAGTTTTCGGCCGCAAATTTCGGCCTGTAGGGTTGGCTCTGGTGACGCTTTGCAGCGCGGATGTATGTGGTGCGGGGTTGAGTGGGAGGGACATAATTGCGTCCTCCCGGTCTACTGCTAGTAGCATGAGACTTTCCGCAATATGTACCGTCGTCCGGATCGGTACGGCCCTGCCCTTAATGGTGGGACTGATGTCCCAGCCGGCTATGGATGCCGGGGCCATGGTGGGCTGTAGAATGTCGCCTAGTTTCGCCATGGGAGCCTAGGCGCCTATGTATAGGGCCCCTGCGGCGGGACCCATATGAGGAATCGTCCTCATCAAGTGTGCGGACGTCGCAGTAAGAGGAACCGCGGTCTTCGTGCCTACTCCGGGAGGCTGGATTTGTGGGGGCCCTGCCGTCGTATTGTAAAATACGACCCGCAGGTGTATGCAGTGCCGGGGTAGGCCCCACAGGTACTTGCGCTTCTGCGCAAGCTCTGTTGTATGTTGCGGCCAGCAAAGCTTGTTGCTGGTCGTACCAGGTATGAAGGTTCATGTCTGGAGGTATCACAGCAGCGTACTGTGAAAGATCGTGTCCGAACATAAGGGAAGCGCCCCCTTGCGTCGATGTGCCAACGTGGTCAGCGTTTGGGGCTAGGGGAGTGGTCCCCGTAGGCCCTTGATTTGCGGGGTTTAGGTTGTCCCCGGCAGTGTTGTTTAGATGATCAGACATAATCTTTGGAGAGAAATGGATGGTGGAAAAAAGTGCTAAGTGTAGCGGTAGGCGCCAATGATGAAACAATGGTTAACCGGGTGGGGTTAACTCACTGGTCTCGTCAAGTAGGGTTAATCCCTTCTTTCCGAGGATCGTTGGCTGGATCGTCCGCTGGTTGGTTTCCTGCACAAGGAAACAAACCGTGACTCGTAACAAGGAGGATGGGGTGGGGGGTGCTCCTTGTTACCACTCTCCGGCGTGAGAATCAGTAGTTTGCTTGGGAAGCAAAGTGTGATAGTAGTAGTAGTGAGAGAGTTGAAAAGTGATACCTCAAACCTGGTTTTGGGATGGGTATTTATAGCCGAGGAGTGGAGGAGGGTAGTTGAGTGGCTAGTCTGACATCGCACAGTCTCCTGTAGGCGTGTCAGGCCTGT
The DNA here is from genome assembly GCA_030545235.1 of Helianthus tuberosus. Lineage (NCBI taxonomy): Eukaryota > Viridiplantae > Streptophyta > Magnoliopsida > Asterales > Asteraceae > Helianthus > Helianthus tuberosus. The sequence goes on along the minus strand of JARYGA010054849.1, from coordinate 13,657 downwards.
AAGTTACGGTGGTGATGCCACGTCCTGCTGTGGTGTCAGACTGTTGCACACATGTGGGCTGACAGATGACTGTTTACAGTGCCACTTGCACTGTGGTGTCAGACCCACTTGCCTTGTAGGCAGGATGCGGTGCCAGGCCGCATCGCTGCTTGCGGTAACTGATGTTGTTCCCGCGTTCTTTGTTCTAGCCAAGATGCTTGCGAGATGCGGTGCCATGCCGCATCGCCACTTGGTGACTGTTACTGTTGTCAAGATCCCTTGTCGTGACGAAAATGTTCATAGGATGCGGTGCTAGGCCGCATCGCTATGTGTAACATTTGTTCTCGTACTTAAGGTAAGTCTTCTCATCAATGGACAGATTGGTTTCAACCGCTGTGTTCGCGCGTGCCCGTGCGGACATAGATAAGTTCTTGCTGGTAGGGGTTTTTGATAAGGGTAATGGTCACTCGCGGTCGTGCTGACGCGAGATCTGGGACCATACCCCTTCAAATACCAAATCCTAAGGATGGAAATATCGATATAAAAATACACTTCCAAGAAAAAAAAAAAAAAAAAAAAAAAGCATGGGTGTATGGTTAAGGATATTCGAGAACAACAAGTAGGCCCAAATGTGTAATAAGTTGTGTTGTTTGGTATCCCTCTTCTATTTCTCTAAATGGGCTTTGTTGTCATTATGGGCCAACTTCCAACCAATGCCAAGGCCCATTTTTAGTTAAAAGTTCAGTCCAAACGTATTGAGGGCAATCAATTCAACACATCAATTAATTTATTTGGGGTCCATTAAATCAAGAGATTGATCCTCGATCAACCTGCAAGAATGTCAAAACAAACGTATTTTTAGAATCCTTTAATTCTCATGTGATTTAATGACTATTGTGTAATATTAAAAATACTCCTTTATATTTCTTAAACTAATATAAACATAATCTCGAGCCACACCCTGGTTTTCATCCGGGCTGTTACTTCAGCGAGACATCTCATGTGGAGGCAGTACGGTTTCAGGGGGAACGCCGTAACCAAGTCTGACCAACCCAGCGCGGGCCCGGTTAAGACAACGTGGTCTGGGCAGATCTTGGCTAGGGCAGCTGTTTAAGCGGTGTGACATTGGGTCACTAAAAAAGAAAGTCACCGTTCAAAAAAAATATAAACATAATCCACCACTTGTTGCCTAGTGATAGGAAGACTTAAATTTTCCAGTAGAGACCCAAGTTCAATTTTCACTTGTGTCACTTTTAGTGGATTAAGACAATGAAGGATTAGAGTTATGCTTTGTGCGGGGTTATCAGTTCGAATCTCAAACCCACCTGGATTTTCGTCTCACTGTATATGCTCTTGTGGTGGCACCACTTGCCCCACGGCGGGCGTCAAATTGTTTTGGTCAAAAATCTGATATAAGATGATGTAACCAAATCCATAAAGTGAGGTAAAGTGCTTAAGTGATGAACAATGATAAAATGAGGATTACACGAATAAGGTAATCAAACCCAGAGATTTGTACGAGAAAAGCACTTGATAACTAGTAGATCGCCGGCATAAAAACCTCGGATAGTGAAAATTATCACTATCAACTATATTGCACAATTGAAAAGAGATTACAACTTCGGATATTGATTAATTGTTTTACAACTGAAATCTATGAGTGTTGTCAGTGTTCTGGTTCGTTGTGTATGCGAGAGTGTGTGTGTAATTGTGTAACATAACACATGATCAACCCATTTTGAATAAGCCTAACAACTAAGTCTGAAAATCTTGGAAGACCACGTTCAAGCCCCATGACCGTTTGTGGAATTAGCACATGCAACATCTTGAACGAATTATTCCCGAGATTCCAGCTAAGACTCAGTCTACTTCGTCCATAACTTGCACATGAATATTAGAAAACATCGAGAACAATTTCACAAGTAATAATAAGGATCCTTGATCCTCTGAGTCCCTACACTATCCGCTAAGAATAAATGATCCAGACAACACCTCAGGATGTATGATCCATAATTATAAAAACCTATGCCCTAACACTACTAAAATATCAAAAACAATTTATCATCGTCTCATCATCATCATCATCGTACTTAGTAAATCACACCAATAGCAAAGCTAAGATTGGGTCTGAAGAAGGTAAGATGTAGACAACCTTACCTCTACCTCGTAGGAATAGAGATATTGCTTCCAATGAGACCCCCGGGAAGATGGTAGTTTTGCATCAAGCCTTGGACATATAACATAAGGCACATAACACTCAGCAATCAGAACAAACGCCGATTACTTCATGTACCCCTTCGTCTTCTAGCTATCAACACTACCACATGATGCATGATTAAACGTCCGCTGCTTTTAACGTTATTTTCACTAAATCAGTAAAATAACATTAAAATTAGTGCAATTTCGCAATTTCACTTTTACCACCTCAAACACCCACACACGTATACGCTATATGCACACACTGCAAATGGAAGCGGAGCTTAATATAAAACAATTTGGTAATGCGCAAAAGAATTGCAAGTCTTTTATGGGAATTCATTTTATCAATTTACTCTAAAAAGAAATAACCTATATATATATAAACACTAACACTTGAACACAATCACACACACACAATATTAACAAACCCTAAATATCCCCATGAAAGATTATATTATAAGATCAATGAAAGTGTCACACTCACAATAAAAATCAAGATTCCTTGTTTTACAAATATTATGGCGGTAAACTTCAAGAACCAATCTTTCTTCTTCTTCCTTCTTGCCACCTTATCTCTCCTCCCACTTATCATCTCCGACAACCCTTCACCACCGTCACCACCACAAACCACCGTACCACCACCACAAACCTACCCACAATGGCCACCAAAACCTACAAATCTTGAACCAAGAAAACCCTTAGGAACATGGGCTCTTCTCCAACGCAGTATAGGCATCTCCGCCATGCACATGCAACTCCTCCACAACAACAAAGTTGTCATCTTCGACCGGACCGATTTCGGTCCCTCCAATCTCAGTCTCCCTTTCGGAGAATACTGCGGTATTCGCGACGAATTCCTTCGCCCCGATTGCACCGCTCACTCCATCTTATACGACGTCGCTTCCAACTCTTTCCGCCCACTTTACGTCCAAACCAACGTCTGGTGCTCCTCTGGCGCCGTCAACCCCACCGGAACCCTTGTCCAAACCGGCGGTTACTTCTCCGGCGACCACAAAATCCGCTTGTTCACCCCTTGCAACGATGATTCTTGCGATTGGGTTGAATTAAAACGGAATTTAACCGTTCAAAGATGGTATTCTTCGAATCACATTCTCCCTGACGGCAATATTATTATTGTCGGTGGCCGGAGAGCGTATAACTACGAGTTTTTCCCGCGAAACCCGATCGGTTCGGGTTCGTTAAGCTTGTTTAATCTCACTTTCTTGTGGGAAACAAATGATTATCAAGAGGAGAACAATCTATACCCGTTTTTACACGTTTTACCCGACGGAAACCTCTTCGTTTTCGCGAACCAACGTTCGATTTTACTCGATTACGTCTCGGGTCGGGTCGTCCGTGAGTTCCCACCGCTCCCGGGCGAAAAACGGTCGTACCCGTCAACCGGGTCGTCGGTTTTGCTCCCGATCACGATTCACGAAAACGGGCTACCGATTTCCGAACCGGGGTCGGGGGCGGTGGAGGTGATGATATGTGGCGGTGCCCAAGGCGGGTCGTTCCCGATGGCGGAGCGTGGGGTCTACATGGCGGCATCAAGGACGTGCGGACGGATGAGCGTCACGGACGCTCATCCGTACTGGGTAATGGAAAAAATGCCTTTGAGAAGAGTAATGCCGGATATGATATTATTACCAAACGGTGACGTTTTGATTATTAATGGAGCCGGTCGAGGAACCGCCGGTTGGGAGAATGCGGTTGAACCGGCTTTGCATCCGGTTTTGTATGAACCGAGGAAGAGGTTATTCACTGTGCTCAACCCCACGAGAAGAGCTAGGATGTACCACTCATCCGCTACATTGCTGCCAGATGGCAGGATCTTAGTGGGTGGGAGCAATCCACACGTGGCATATGAGTTTAGTGGAGTTAACTACCCAACTGACTTAAGCTTGGAGTCTTTTTCACCTCCTTATATGGATGAAAGGTATGCTTATTATAGACCGGTAATCTCAACCGTTGAATATGATGTTGATGAGAGTATATCCTATGGTCAGTATTTCGCGATCGCGGTTACCATGAGTTTGAGTGGTGTGGATCGACGGGTTATGGTAACGCTTGTTGCGCCATCGTTTACTACTCATTCGTTTGCGATGAACCAACGGGTGTTGGTTTTGTATGTCGATGTTGTGGAGCAAGTGTCGTTGTTTGAGTATAGGGTTACAGTGCGTGCGCCCTTATCGCCTAATGTTGCACCCCCCGGGTATTATATGTTGTTTGTCGTGCACGATGGGATCCCTGGTCATGCGGTTTGGGTCCGGTTGCATTGATGTTGTTACTCTTTGTTTTGAGTTCATAATTCTTTGGTTTTGTAAGTGGATTTGTTGAAATAGAGAATTAGTTTTGGAATTAGATTTTTGTGAGTGTATTTTATTGTCAATATGCACGTTTTATGAAGAATAAAATTGTTCATAACTGCAGGAATGTTAAAGTATTTGTGAATTACTTTAAGAGGAGAGGGGGCACTCCGTTATATCATCACGGAAAGAAAGTTCCACACGTTATTTCCCACCGCCGCTGCAAAGTCCACGCGTTATATTTTCCACGAAATCGATTTTCGTTATTTTCTTCACGCGTTATTGTTTTGTTTTGTGAGTGTAATTGTTGGTTGGGGGGAATTTGTTGGGTGTGGTAGTGAGTGATAACCACCCCCACTAAAAAAGGTTAGTGATGGAAAAATGGTTGCTGACATGGCGGAACATGATTGGATATTGTGAGTGATGAAAAAATGGTCACTAGTGACCACCCCCCTCCCCTAAGGCCATGTGTAGTCATAACGCCCCTTTGTGGGCGTTATGCGACACGTGACGTGCCACGTGTGCGGGTGAGCGTTATGCATTTAAGCCCGTAGTCATAAAGCCCCGCCTAATCATTACTCAATTATTAATTTCTTATTTTTATAATTATTTTCTAACTTTATAAAATTAAAATTCATTTCATTAAATTAAAAAAAAAACATTACACTAAAATTAAAAAAAAAAAAAAACATTACAATAACATAAAAAAAAACACGGTTCAAATATTATTCTTCGGCTTCATTTTCGTTCTCTCCTTCTTCCTCTTCGTTTTATCCAGTCTACAATCCAAGCTACCAATCATGCCGGGTATTCCATGCTTTTCTAGATGCACCTCATATATTTGTTGAAGGTCGTTCCAAGTGGGATTTCTCAAATAACGTTTTCCATATAACTGGCATATACCTAAAATATAATTTAATATATAAAAGTTTTACTAGTAAGTTACTAAAAAATCAATATATAAAAGTAAGTAAATAAATAAAAGTCAATAAAAAATACCATAGCAAAAATGTTCCAAGCAATCTCGGGTTGTTTTCTCCGCCATCTTCAAGTACTCGTCGTTGATGTCGTACGTGTTTCCGTATGCTAATATGCGTAACGCGGATGTGACCTTTTGAATTGAGGTGAAGCCTAAATATCCTCGCGCGTCCATTCTTTGCTTAAAGAAATCATACGTATTTTCCAAATCATTAGAAATGCGCAAAAATAACCTTTGGCTCATACGAAAACGCCGTCTAAAAACATTGGGTCCGTGAACCGGTGTCGCATCAAAATAGTCTCTCATCAAACGCTCGTTCGCGGCTTCACGATCTCGCAAGATATAGGTGCGCCGCAAGATGGGTCGTGGAGGGGGAGTAGGCCGAACGTGCTCAAGTGCTTGTATCATAAAAGTACACACACTCGTAACCGCTTCTTCCTCCTCCGCGTCTTCTTCGGGTGAAAAAAATCTTCGGTAAATATCGGTGAACGAGTCTTCCGACGGGGAACCCATTTTTTTTAATAGGGTGGGAGTAGCTTCAAAACTTTTTAAAAAATATATAGAGAAGGAGAGGGTATTTGAGTATGATTTGTTAAAAAAAATGGAAGAGTTGGGAGTTATTTATAGTGTGAAAATAAAAAAAATTGATTTTTTTTATTGAATATGACCGTTTTGTAACGGTCAAAAATATTAAATCACATTTCATAACCGCGCTATAGACATCGCGCCTCCCCCAAAAATCCGATTGATGGCGCCCCTCGTGGCGGTGTGCCCGGCGCTATGCTTGGGCATACCGCCCCACTACGTATAACCTAAGTAAAAGTGATAAAGCATCTATGTGATGTTATATATATATGAGAACGCTAAATATTGTGAGAACCGTGAGAACATATGAAAAAATCGCTAGAACTTGGTCAAAAACAATTCAAATTCAAAATTTTTTTCTACACTCATCATTATTATTCGAATACAATGTTATAAATTTAATTTACACGTTTAAATTTACGTGAATTCGTAAAAAAAGAAAATTTCCACATGTGTAAATCTGTTATATTTACACATGTGTAAAAAATCTAAAAAGAGTGATTTTGAAAGTAGAAATGAATTATTTGATGTTATAAATTCTTTTTTTGATGTTGTATTTTAATTACAATGAGGTTTGTATTAAAAAAATGGTTTTGATTGGTTTTTTTCGTTCGTTCTCACGGTTCTCGCAATATTTAGCGTTCTCAAGATAACCCTCCCCTATATATATATATAGGGAGAAGATCATGCGAGAACCACCTCTTATTGTGAGAACCGCGAGAACCAATGTGAACACAACAAAAAATGCCTAAAAATAGCTAAAAATCACACAAATTTTTTTTTTTATTTTTTTAATATTTTTTAGGTTAAAATCGCTACTTTTCGAAGCAAAAAAAAAAAAAAAAATTTTTTTTTTTGTTTCGAAAAGTAGCGATTTTAACCTAAAAAATATTAAAAAAATCAAAAAAAAAATTTTAGATTTTTTTTTTTTTGATTTTTTAAGGTTTTTTGGGGGTTTAGTTTTTAGCATTTTAGCTTGGGGGGGGGGGGGTAGGTTTTTTTTTAGCATTTAGCTTGGGGGGAGGGGGGGGTTAGGTTTTTTTTTTTTTGGGGGGGGGGGGGGGTTAGGTTTTTGGGGGTGGGGGTTAGGTTTTTTTAGCTATTTTAGGTTGTGTTCACATTGGTTCTCAAGGTTCTCACAATAAGGGTGGTTCTCGCATGAGCCCCTCCCTATATATATATATATATATATAAGGGAAGACTAGACAGAAAACCCTTAAATTTTTAGAAAACTCTGGAAACTCAAATCTTCCCCCATTTTTACCCAACCTCCCGACATTTTTTTTTTTTTTTTGAAAAAAATAACACATGTAATATACATGTTTTAAAGTGTTTTGGGCCAAAAAAAACAAAAAAGCGCCGAAGGGATTTTTTTTTTAAAAATAAACAAATTTCAGCAATGTCCGGTTGCCTAACATGTGTTAGGCACAAAAGACAGAAATTGCTGAATTTTTTTTTTTTAAATCATTCCTTCGGCGTTTTTTTGATTTTTTTGGCCCAAAACTCTTAAAAACATGTATATTACATGTGTTATTTTTTTCAAAAAAAAAAAATGTCGGGAGGTTGGGTTTTATAGGGTTTTCTATATACATAGGGTTTTCTATATGGCCTTGCCCTATATATATATATTGCAAAAAAATGGTTATATATGCTTTATATACAAAGATTGTAATAGATTTACCTCGCATGTTTTTGTAACTTGTCACTAATTTTTTTGCTCCTTTGTATCATACTCAAAGAAGTTTAGTTTTGGTAAATGTCTAAATGAGGTTAAACTCAAAACACTTGTGTCCCAAACACTTTTAAGTTTTTTAATTAGTGTTTAAATGTGATTCCAAAGCAGTGACGTAAACAGAACCTTTTAGTCGGGGGTCATCGCAGCGTTCTTTTCTCTACCTTTTACAATTAGGGGTCCAGGTCATGTTTTTTGTTCAAAAACCTAGGATTTTATATTTAAAAATACAACAAGTTCTAGTGACGGTCCATACCCAAACACTTTTAAGTTTTTTAATTAGTGTTTAAATGTGATTCCAAAGCAGTGACGTAAACAGAACCTTTTAGTCGGGGGTCATCGCAGGGTTCTTTTCTCTACCTTTTACAATTAGGGGTCGAGGTCATGTTTTTTGTTCAAAAACCTAGGATTTTATATTTAAAAATACAACAAATGCTAGTGACGGTCCATAAACCCTTTTGACCCCCCCCTTCCCCTCTTCTGGTTCTGCTCTGCCCATGTTCCAAAGTAATGGATCACACAAAGAGGTATTGTAAACTTCCTTATAGGTAAATTGATCGAAACTACAACCTCTACAGTATTTTTAGTTTGCCACACACACTTTTTCATACTAATGTTTATGTTCCATTCCTAAAAATGGAACATCTTGAATCTAAGTTGATTAAAAAAACACTCGATTTTACTACATTTACATGCATGTAAGGTGTGATTGGATTTTATTTGTTAATAGGATGTAGTAACATTACAATTTCTAAATCTCAAATTTAGAATAAAAGCCCGATGAAATTTTGTTCGAGCCAATTTGAATTGACCTAGATGGCTCATACAAACTTTCGGGTTGCGCAAGCTCACTTGAGTAAAGAATCCCATATGAACCTGCAAGCTAGTATGCATCTTGTCCATAGAAGTTATTACTTATTAGTTATCATTGGTTAGAATTTAAGTGAACATTTTATAGTGCAATACCAGAAGTTATAAAACAAAAAGTAATGTGGAGATGCGGGGTATCGATCCCCGTACCTCTCGCATGCTAAGCGAGCGCTCTACCATCTGAGCTACATCCCCAATGTTGACTATTTTCTTACATTCATTTACTAAAGTGAATTCTCTTTTTAATAGGATAAAAATCAACAAACATGTCACGTATACACTTTTCGTAAGAATGATAAGGCAGTCCAAGTATGTGTTGAATTTATATCATACAGCAATGTGTGCATATATATCAATGAAGTAGAAGATGCCTGTAACCGATGTTTTAGCTTTTAGATTTTCATAATCATTTGGTTTTGGTGATAACGGTTCGATTAACAATTAATGTCATTGATAATCAATTAATCATTAGTGACTATTGAGATCGTAATGTTTAATGCTAATATGAAGTCAACTGAAGTTTTTTTTTTTTTTTTTTTTTTGAACAGTAGAACTTCATTAGCAACAAAACACCGACCCAAATCGGGCCGGAACAAAACAACAAAACACAACTACATGTTTACAAAGGAACACCAATTCTCCCAATCTATCCCTCTATACTTCGACCTATTCGAAAACCAAAGGAAACTCAACGCCTTAATCTCGCTAACTATACAATCAATTTTAATCGGTTTATTAGAAAACTTAAAACGGTTCCTAGCACGCCAGATACTCCAACAACCAATCATAATAATACCTTGCACCGCCTCCTTTTTCTTCTCCGACGCTCTCAGATTCGAGTGAATCCCAAGAAGATCCCTAAGCGAAAAAGCGAAAATACTAGGAATCCTACACCAAACGCTAATCGCATTCCAAACAACGGAAGCAACGTGGCATGAGATAAAGAGGTGGTCCGCAGTTTCTTCAATCGATTGACACATCGGGCAAGTAATATCTTCAATGTTGATGTTCCTTCTTCTTAACGCATCGCCGGTTGGAATCTTTCCCATTTCCATACGCCAAGCATGGATGTTGCACTTCGCAGGGACCCATTTACTCCAGCTCGTTATAAATGAGGCTTCCGACGGCACTTCGGCAAGAAGGAGACTCTTCACAGCCTTGACCGAGAATGTACCTGCAGAACCCGAGCACCAGAACCACCTGTCCTCTTGGTCAGAAATCCGAACACCGTTCAGCAAGTTGGTCAACTGGTTCAGGTCATTCACTAGGTCCGGAGAAGACGGAACAGATCTCCAGTCCCACATCAGCAAGGAAACAGATCCAACAGAGTTAATCCGGTCCTCAACTTTACACTTCTTGACCGCATCTAAACGGAACAGATCAGGGAATCTTGATTTGAGAGGCTCACCAATAATCCATGGGTCCAACCAAAAAGATATCTCTTTACCATTACCGACGATACCTTTGATAAAATTCCACAACGGAATCCCCCCGGCCTTAGTGTTGATGAAAACCTTAGCAATATTACTCCATACACCGCTAAGATTTTTTTTGAACGGGTTGCATTCCCACCCCACCCTACTTGAATGAAGGGCATCAATGATTCTCTTCCACAGATTGCTCTTTTCCGATTTATAACGCCATCCCCATTTAGCAAGTAACGAAACATTCACTTCCTTTAACTTGTTCAAACCAAGACCACCCTCTTTTTTATGACGAGCGACCCTATCCCAAGCAACCCAATGGGTTTTTCTATCGTCGCTAGAGCCTCCCCATAGGAAATTCTTGATCATAGCTTCCAAATCGGCAATCACCTTCTTAGGCGCTTTGTAGAGAGAGAAATAGTAAGCCGGGAGGCTTTCCAGGACCGACTTGATAATGACCACCCTACCCCCGATTGACAAGAGATTAGACTTCCACTTAGCGAGCCTGGATCTAAAAATGTCAAACACCGGTTGCCAATTGGAGATACGATTCATGTTAGCACCCACTTTTAAGCCCATGTATTTGAAAGGAAGGGAATCCGATTTGCACCCCAAAACCGAGGCCAACTCATTACTCTCCTCCATTCCCACACCGATGCCATACAAGTTAGATTTATCAAAATTGATTTTAAACCCGAACACACATGAAAAACCCTGAGGATTCTAACAATATTCGCCACCTCATCCTTTGACCATTCTCCCATAACGAGGGCATCATCCGCATACAAAAGATGAGAGATAATTGGCCCGGCGTTGGGAGTACGAATGCCCTTGATAATCCCATCCTCCTTAGCACGATCGAACATACACGAGAGAGCTTCCATTACAATCAAGAATAGAAAAGGCGAGAGCAGATCTCCTTGTCTCATCCCTTTCTCACACTTAAAAACAAACGTGGGCGATCCATTCACCAAAACTCAGGAGCAAGCTGATTTAAGAATGCCCGCGATCCAAGTGCACCATATGTTGGGGAAACCCATTTTCCGTAAGATATCAAGCACGAAACTCCAACTCACGTTATCGTAAGCCTTTTCAAAGTCTAATTTGAGGAGGAAAATCTTTGATTTTTTTTCTTAACCCAAGAGATGATTTCGTTGATGATAAGAGTCCCGTCCAAAATGTATCTACCAGAAAGGAACGCCGACTGGGAGTGAGAAATGATCCCATCCAAAACCTTCCTCATCCGATTAGCAACAACTTTAGAAATCACTTTGTTGATAACACCGACAAGGTTAATAGGCCTATAATTGTTAAGAGAAACCGGGTCTATAACCTTCGGAACAAGAGTGATGAACGATGAACCACTACCTGCACTGATATCACCGCTACTATAAAACCTCTCAAAAATTCTGGAGAAGTCATCTTCGAAGATCGCCCAGAAATGTTTTATAAACCTGAGGTTCATACCATCCGGGCCCGGGGCCCGGTCGTCTCCGCACTCAAAAACGGCTTCTTTAATTTCAGGCTTGGAGAAAGGTTCAACCAAAGAAATTTTTTCGGCTTCCGAAATCTTTTTGATATTCTCGCAGAGTAACACAGGTCTAGTGGGAATGTTGTCTTTGAACCGGTCCCTAAAAAACGAAAAGATCTCCGTTTTAATTAAAGACGGCTTAGTGCACCAGCGACCGCTTATGTTAAGACCGTGAATCGAGTTCGAAGCTTTCCTATTATTGACGAGAGCATGGAAAAAATTTGTATTCTCATCGCCTTCAACCGCCCATTTGGAGGAAGCTCTTTGTTTAGGATCCGAATTTCTTCTCAATTCCATCGCCTTCAACTGAAGTTGTATTGAGGTATCAAACGTCAATGTTGGGCAAAGTTATGCGGTCTCCGAAAATCAAAGAATTTTTTTTTACCTTGTGCGAGATAAAAAATTTGGGCCTTATTCGGGAGATACATTCAAATAATCAAAGTCTAAACATAAATTTTAAATTGGTTATTCATCAGTTTTGGACGTTGGTAGATCCAAGCTAATTCGGTAACAAGCCGAGTTAAATAACTACCAAACAATCCTATTAAAATAAAAGATAATAATAAACAACAACCAATATGCTATTAATAAAATAAAATAAAATATAACAAAACTTTCCTCACATGCAATATAATATATAAAAAATGCTATTTATAAAATAAAATATAACAAAACTTAATATATTGTAAAAAATGAAACATATAAGACCACCCGTAGTGGGTGGAATTAAGCGTGGAATGCCCCATAAAGCCCACCACATCGCCCCGGGGCGGGTTTTTTTTTTTTTTTTTTGCCTTTTTTAGTGGTGTTCCCCCAAACACGCTTGAGATGAATTTGAATGGCCAATCAGATCCTCCCACATCTATTTTGAACCCTTTTTTAACTTAAAAAAAAATTAAAAATCAGATTTTCCCACATCTTCACAAATCTCCACTACACCCATTTTTAACTTCACCCCCCATAATGTCTCATATATCACATGTCACTTTATGCCTAAGACTGTGGGGTATGGGGCTTGGGTTGGGGCGTGAGTTGGCTGAAAACGCCCAAGCCACCACCCCGGGTGGGCTTGGGTTGGGGCGTGGCCCAAGGGGCGGGAGTTTTAAGCCGGGTGTGGGGCGGGTCTAGCAAGGTGACATGGCGGGCTCTCAATGGCCAAACCAAACTAGCCGTTGGCCAACTGCTATGTTAAAAAAAAATTCACTATAAAACTCACACTTTTATTCCTTTTTTTTACCACATTCAACCACAATACACTCCACATCTTCTATAATCATCTCTATTCTCATTCTACAAAACGAAAAATGCATCCTCATAATCGTGACTATGACCCGAACAACCCGTTTGCATTCCAAGAAAATAATCCTAGCCCACCACCCAATCGTCCAATGCCTCGTCCATTTTTAATACACTCCCCTATGCCCGATATGGCGAGTTATGCATCGTATATCGGGAATCGTGTGTTTACTAACTTCCCACACACCGACGATTCTATACCTAGCCCGTTTCCACAAACGCCCATCAACCTTTCACCAACCTCCATCAACCTTTCCCAAACCGAAACCGTCCCCGAAACTCAACCACCCAACGATGGTCCTTCCGCCTCAATAGTTCCCAAAAAGAGAAGTCATAAGAAAAAAACCGAGGCGAAGAAACCACTTGAAACCGCCAAACGAAAACAACAAAGATGTGTCGTTAATGAAGAACTTGCATTGGCAAGGGCTTGGCTTCAACAATCTCAACATCCAACTTTAGGTATTTTTAAATATTTTGTAGCCCTTATTTTAATATTTATGGTTATTTTTTATATAGCTTTGTAATATATTAAATTTTGTTTTTATTAAAATAGGAAATTCTCAACATCGAAGCCATTTGTGGGAAGCGATTAGTAAAGCATTCCATCAAGAAATGGGAAGGGAGGCTTATCGTGAAAACGATAGCTTATCCTCGAAGTGGAGCGAGATAAGCGGGCAACTTACAAAATTTAGTGCTTTTTTAAATAAAGCAAAACAAAACCCAAAAAGTGGTGAAACCGAAGCCGACATTGTG